>ML785229.1:505423-531129 GCA_009831015.1 Picea engelmannii | reverse complement strand
GCAACGTATCTCTTGCCATGTTTGAAACGTCGGTCTTGCCACGTTTGCAACGTCTTTCTTGCCACGTTTGAAACGTCTCTCTTGCGACGTTTACAACATCGGTCTTGCCACGTTCGCAACGTCTCTCTTGCCACGTTTGAAACGTCGCAAGAGAGATGAAAATTAGTTCGTCGGAAAAACGACGTCATGTGAAACGACGTTTGAGGGGGTCCGAGGTTTGTCGGTCTTCCGACAATAGAAAGTGGCAATTGCGTCGAACGCGCCGTCGGAATTTGACCCAAATGTAGTAGTGAAAGGTCTCAGCTATAGAAGAACTAAATGATATAAATACTTTGGCTTTTGATCAACTTTTAGGAACGTTGACTGCATATGAAATGAGGATAATTTGGGTTGAACCTATCTGGCAGAGATCTCAAATTTTTTTGAGCTAAGGAGGGTTCCTCAATTTTTTCACCAAGTGCTTTCATTGCATTTACTAGTTCTTCAACTCTCAGAAAATACTTCCCAATGGTTTCATCTTCTTTCATCTGTATCTTTTCAAACTGTACTCTGTAGGTTTGAAGCTTGGCATCTTTTACCTTCTCATTACCTTCATAACTGCTAATGAGTTTGTCCCACATTTCTTTGGCAGTTTGAAGATGCATCACCTTTACAAACTCAGCTTTTGCAAGTCCATTCAAGATAGAATTCATTCCCTTAGAATTAAAGATAAATTCTAACTTATCATCCTTGGAAGCTAGCACAACAGGCTTTATGTATCCAGTCTCTACTACATCCCAAACATCATCACCTAAGGCCATTAGGTATTTTCTCATTCTAACCTTCCAGAAGGTGAAGTTTGTTCCATTAAACAGAGGAGGCTTAGTGACCGAAGTCCCTTCATGACTTGACATGTTTAAGCTCCGGGATCTACCCTTAGATAAAAGGGGTCGGTTCTGATACCAATGTTGGACAACTGAGAGGGGGGGGTGTGAATCAGTTGTTACTGTGCTTAAACAATTGTGCTTATTTTAAACTCTTTATACATCATTTAATGACAATCACAATAATGCAAGGAAGTAAGCAATAGAACATTTAGCATCAGTCACACATATGAGATACAAAGAGACAGATATTTCTTGAGGAAACCCATATAGGGTAAAAACCTCTTCTTCTTTATATGATAAGTAATCTTTACATTCTTTACATTATCATACATATGAGCACCAACTCATAATGAGGCTACAACCTCTGTTTTGCAAGCAGCAACTTGCTAAGAACACCAACTCTCTGTTTTATCTAGCACCTACTAGAAGGAAGCACTAACTCCCTGGTTTCTCTAGCACCCACTAGAAGGAAGCACCAACTCCCTGAGTGTTCCAACACCAATTGGATGGAAGCACCAAATTCCAGTCACATAGGCACCAACCTATATAACCGAGAACAACAGTTCTCCCTTGCACCACCCTGCCACCCTGGTTTCTCTGGCTGCAACCAGATGGAAGCTACAACTCCCTATGTTCAAGCACCCACTTGAACCTCTGAGGAAAACAGTCCTCCCTAGCACCTCCCAACCGCCCTGAAATATAAAGTTTTCTATATATATATGTTTATCACAGTGATACCATATTTATCATTGGCTTACCAGGCTTATCACTATTCTGCTATGATGATTTGTTCTCCTTTATCAGTGTCTCTCTGTCTTCATCTTCTTGCAATTTATGATCTTCTGTTTTTCTCTACAAGAGCACCTCAGCCTTCCTTTAGTGTCTCACTGTCTTGCTGCACACCTCCTTGCACTTTCTGTGCTACTGCCTTTTATGCTCTATGCACCCTTTGCATTCAATGCACCATTCCTCTTCTCTGTATTCCAGATGTTTCACACTCCTCCTTCTACACTCCTGAATCCCTCCTGACAACAGCAGCACCCATCTCTTCTTTGTTCAACATACTTATAGTCTCTATGCACCTTGTGCATGTTATCTTTCCATGCTTCTACATGCTCTCCCTATGTCGAGTGCTCTGCTTGATCATCATTGTAACTCTTCAGCTTCTCTGGCGGTTCAACCATGCGTCCATCATCACTGGGTGTTATGATGAGATTCCTTAGCCTGTCTAGCAGTTGAGACTCTTCGTCTTCTTCATCATAGTCGATATCATCCCCTATGTTGCAGTTACAGGCTTCAACGCTCTTCCATATGTCAATCGCCTCTATGAATAGTCTTCATTCCACTGGAAAATGCCTTGAGACTCTTCAGTTCCTCTGGCAATCACATTGAAGTCTCTTCGAGTCCTCTAGCAGAAACCATCGGTGATTTCTAGTAGTTACATATTGAACCTTGAAATGGAGCTGAGCTATGCTAGCTCCTTCCACTTACGCGACCACCGATGGTGACCACCGGCTACATCGATATTTTGGCATTTCGACATTTGGCCTTTCGGTATTCCTATGGTGAAGATTTATCTTGACACTCATTGTCGCGATCCCCGAAACTCCGAAAAACAAGGACCTTAACTCTTAGAGATCTTCTCTACAATTCTTCGACGATGTGACCATCGGCTATGACCATAGCCTTATTCAAAAAATGCATTTCGCAATTTCGCGTTTCAGCACTTCGGGACTCCTGTTGTTCCTGAGTTTATACTTTAAGGCTGTAAAGTATACCGTCAAGGCATCTGTAAATGTTAAAAAGAATAACTTGAGGATAAGAATTGAAAAGGAAGAGTGAAGCATAATCAATTTCTCAACTATCTCTGTCTCTGATTCTTTTGTTTGAGAACCCTCTATGTCTTGGGAAGGTATCTCAATATCCTTCATCTTGTCTTTGGTATTTTCTTTGTCCTGTGTATTAGTTTCAAACCCTGGAGGAGGCCCTTCCTGTTCTAGAGGTGGGGTTGAAACTTCACCCTGCAAACTCTTGGGTAGGCAACTTCGCCTATGGCTCTGGAATGACGCGAATCCGGTCTGCGAGTCAGGTGGCATGGCCTATACTCTGTTCAGTACTTCTTCATAGGATTTAACATCCTTAAATACATCATCATAGATAGATGTTTCATGTTCATACGCCTTTAGATTACAATGTATAAAATGCCTACTTATTACTTGGTAGGGGTCATACTTTCTGTGCTCAATATCTACTAATTTCACTTCTTCTAATGATTCAACCTCTACCTTAGAATGGCCTAAATTTAATAAAGAAAATTTCCCAATATGAACAAGGAAAGTTGGCCATGACTTCTTCTGAGTTGCTTTTAATTCTAATCCAACACCGCCCTTTACTATCTGATGGGCTATCTCCCTACACACCAATCTGTCCGGTAGGAATTTAGGGAGTGCATGAGGGGGAATGGAACAACCGTAAACCCTAATGTAGGAAAAATTCTCCTCAATAAACCAGTCGGCAATTGCTTTAAGATTTTATGTGATTACATCAGAAATGCGAGGGGGTTCGCATCCAAAAAATATTTTATGCATCGGAATTATAATAAAATGACAAACCTCATAAAATTCATCCTTAGTGTTTTCTTCCCAAAGGGCCGAGTGATATTTATGAATGGGTTCTGGACAGGAAATGTTCCAACTCCAATTCATTAAAGGAAAATGAGTCACATAACAGATTGCATCCATAATGTATGCTGACATGTAAAAGTTTGTTGGTTGTCCCTTTGATTTTGGTGCTTTGTAGTTTAAGATTTCCTATGTTAGGTTATCTGAAAAAATCTTATGCCAGTTAAAACCATTTCCTTCTGAAGCTTCTTCTAAAAAGGGCACCCAATCTGCATGAAAATGGCAGGGATCTTTTCTCCCGAAAAGTCTACATAACATAATGGCTACATATACCATGTATTCATTCAAGGATGTTGTAGCATAAATCCCATGGGAATCATCTCTAAACTTTGTTGGACACCTCGCCCATTCTCTAATCATATCAGGATATGTCCGGTATGCCTCAATACATTCTTTCCTCTGAAACTCTGCTAAAAATTCAGCATTAAAAGTATGTTTAGGATTTGGCGAGAGTTTATACATTACTTGTATGTGTTCTGGCCTGAATGAGCCGACGATAAATCCTTCATCGTTTAAGATGATCCTCATTGGGATATCAACCTTTTCCAGGGCCCAGCTAATCATATCATTGTATGCCACGAGCCTCGGGCGCACAACGATCTTATGAAGCTCTGACTCAGCTATGTCCCGGCAATGATTTTTAGAATCAAGATGAGCATTCTCAAGCTCGTATTCCAGCAATTCAGAGATTTGAGTCCAAGATTTAATGGAGTCTATAGCTTGTGGAGTGGTGTCGGAGATGATATCTTCTTCCTATGCATCTTCATTCTTCTTCGGTACCTTTTTTGGTGCCATGACTTTGCGTTTAATTGAAAACCTGTCATAGAAAATGGATGAACGAGCTTAGATAAAAATGAAAACACAGACATTTGGATGTTCATTTTGAATACATTAAAAATGACAAGATTGACACAGCTGTCACGAATTTAAGGCTTTTAATGCGGAAGATATATTTCTGAGATATGCATTTAATGTCCATATTTAGGCACCTTCGGGTTTTTAAAGTAAACGAGACACTTACTTAATCAGTAAGCGAAACATGAATGAACACTTAAAAAGAATGATTATCATTAATCTTGTTTTGGAAAAAAAGGTTAATTAGTGCTAATCATAGATTAAAGCTGAAAACTTTGTTTTTCGGGATTTCAGAAATCATGATGTCGAGAGGTATGTCGTCAATGAAATCTGATTTCCAAAATTGCAAAATCGTGAAATCGTGATGTTTTAATTAAGACTTAAAACGTTTTTAGGGAATTAATTAAATGAGATTAAACGTTTTCGGGATTTCGGGGATCATGATGTCGAGAAGTATGTTATTAATGAAATCCGATCTCCGAAATCGCGAAATCGCGACGGTTTTCTTTTTAAAAACATGACTTAACTCATCTTAATTAACTAACTAATCATGATTAAGGCCAAAATAGAATTAGTTTGATTTAACGCGAACTGTGGATCGGGGTTTCGTGATTCGGGATTTCGGGAATCATGATGACAGGAGATGTGATCTCACTGAACCGCGAATCTCGAAATTGCGACATGATTATCTTAACCCTTAACCTTTCATATAAGAGAATTAATTAATCCGCGTTTTAATTAAGACTTCAACGTTTTGGGAAATCGGGGATCGGGATTTCGCGATTCAATTTGCATCAAAAAAAAATTGTTTGTAGCAAACCCCGAATCCCGAAAATTCTTTAAGCTTAATTTTAAAACCGTTAATTTTAAAATTTAACACGATTTAAATAATTTCAAATAAAAAGCATCGGGATTCTTATAATTCTTTTAAGCCTCTTTGCCTTTTATTATCCGAATAATTAAAAACTTTAAGAAAAAGTTGTCGTGTGCTTGGTATTGATAACGAAACTCGTCTTTTGTGAAAAGTCGAAACCCGAAAAAGAAAAAATTAGGCCTTAGGGATAAAAATTTAAGAACTGCTTCAACATAGGCTCCAACTGGGGACCTCGTCCCTTGTGGGATGAGGAGAACATGTAGACTTAGTGTCTTCATTGGGTTAATGGTGTCAAGGGTTTATCAATGCTGAAACTGCTAAGGGAGAGGGAAAAAAGGAAAAAGAGATTTCATTTCAACTTCTGAAAATCTTTTCAAAATTTCTTATTTGTTTTAAACTCAGTTGTAGTCTTCTTCATAATATTCTCCTTCTCGTCTGAAATTAAGTTAGTATTAAGATGATTAAAACAATCTTAGGAAACTCAACAGATTTGTGACTTTCGGCTTGCATCAATCAAAACAAAACTTATATTTTTAAATGGGGAGCTCTATCTAGACTTGGGATGAAGATCCGGTTTCGAAAAAAACTGGTAACTAGAATAGAGTGGTAGATAAGTATGACAACCTGACAGATACCTCAGATATTGCTTCACTTCCAGTGGGCCTGTTCAGTACCCCGGTGAAGTTATCTGTCCCTTTTTTACTAAATTTCCTTTCACCGCTTCGAGTGCTAATTATATATTTACACTCAGATATTGCTTCACTGCCAGCGGGCCTGTTCAGTACCACGGTGAAGTTATCTGTTTCTTTTATATTAGATGAGGGCAATCATTTAAATGAATTTCCTTTCATTGTCTTTGGGACTATATGGGGGCAATCAAATATGAATTTCCTTTCACCATCTTTCTTATATTTAGCTTATGAATACAAAGCGGGGGCAATTAGTGATACTTAAAATATCAGGGGTGGTTATCTGTGTAAAAATTTACAATAGAGGTTTTTCAACCTGTTTCGATTACTCTAGACCAACCTTTTTTCAACTTTCAAAACACCTTAGTCTGCAGAGAAAAAGGGGAAGATTAATTTCACGGGTTTTCTTTTGAGCAAGCTTAAATCCTCAGACAAATTGTTAAGAAACCTAGGAGAGTTAGAATCAACCTAAGCATAACCACCTTTAGTCGGAGAATAAGAACTATGAGGACTGGTCTTACTGATTTAGAACTATTTTTTGACTTCAAAAGTTAAGACATAATCTCTCCTACCTCTATGGGAAACCCGAAAAAGCAAAAGACAGAACTGAGGGTATAAAAAGGAAACGTCCAACAATCTGTAAGTCAGAAAACATAGGTTGTAAATTAAAACTAACCCTTTGGACTCTTCTCTTAAATATTTTTACTTCGATTGCCTTTAAACTTGTTCTAGGTGAAACCCTTAAGGTTTAAGTATTGAAAACGCTTTTTATTTACCTATCAGCGTACGAGATAAGCAACGCATTTTTTTTTTTTTTTAGAAAATGGACTTTGCTGAAACTCATAACTTTGCCTTACCATTATCATTCTTTTTTTCTTTTCTTTTTTTAAATAACATAAAATACTATCTATCACCTATTTTTAGTAAATGTATCCTCTGCGTTCAAGCTGTCTATTAGAATCCTGTAGAAAAAAAAACAATATATAAAAAATATCAGTTTTTTTTTTTTTTTTTAGTATAAAAACTTAACCAATTTTATTTTATTGTTATTTATTTACAAACTGAAAATAAACTTTCTAAAGAAAAATATGAACATAAAAAACAAAACGGTATATACAATGGAATTTCTGGAAATCAATTATTCCATATAATGTTTTAAAAAATGCCCGTTGACAGGGGCATTCAGGATTTTACCATCCAAATTTTCAAGTAGAAATGAATTTTTTCCTTCAGGAGATGCTATCTTAAATGGTCCGTACCAAATGTGATCGAATTTACCATTTTTTCCCGAATCCTCTTTTCGAGCATCCCATCTCAAAACCAAATCCCCAGGGAGAAAATTTTTGTCTTTGGTTTTACAATCAAATAATATCTTCATGTCATCCTAGTACTTCTGCAACCTTTCATCCACTACCGCCCTGTGCTGCTGAACTTCAATCAGCTGGTTTATCCTTCTTGTGAGAGGATTCGGTTCTTCCTTCTCGTATTGCCATAGTTTCATTACAGGAAGTGCTAGGTTTATAGTCAACACTACATCTGTTCCATATACCATTTGGAAGGGGGAAGTACCGATAGACTTTTTTGTGCCTATCCGATTTGCCCACAGAGCATACTTCAAATGCAAATGCTAAGACTTTTTATTTTCGTTTAACACTTTCTTGATTATATTGATTAAGCTCTTGTTTGAAGATTCTGCCAGACCATTTCCCTGAGGATAGTATGTTGTGGAATGACCCAGCACAATATTATATTTTTGGTAAAAGATGACTATAGCCATAGACTTAAAAGCATGTGCATTGTATGTGACTATCTTTCTGGGACAGCCGAACCTAGACAAAATATTTTCTTCTAAGAAATCTATAACCACCGAATTAGTAGGCTTTCTTGTTGGGATAGCTTCCACCCATTTGGTGAAGTAGTCTGTAGCGGTCAAGATCCATCTGTGTTGAGCACTAGAATGAGGATTAATTTCACCTATGAAATCTAGTCCCCATTGTTGAAAAGGAGCTTATGTCTTGACTGGGACCAATGGCATCGCTGGGAGTTTATGTTTTCCTGCAAAAAATTGGCAAGGGTTGCAAGCTCGTACCTTAGCATTGACATCTGGGAAAATTTTGGGCCAGTAATAACCATCCCTCAAGATTTTATATGTCGTAGCCCTCCAGGCGTGGTGTCCTCCACATACTCCTTCGTGAAATTGACTTATAACTTCTTATGTTTCCGACTCGACCAGACAGACCAAAAGGAAGCCAAGTGGGTCTTTCCAATATAATCGTTTTTCGAAAATACAGTATTTGATTGCATGCAGCTTTAGCGTTATAGCTTTGGATGGAGACAAGTCACTTGGACATTTCAATGTCAGTAAGTATGTTACTATGTCATTGTACCAATTTGATGACGTGAATTTCTCTTCGATTCGGTTTTCAGTTATTTGGTCCTCAAGTTCATTCACATCTACCCACTCTTCCTCCTCCTGAGAGTTGTTTATCCCAAGAGCTCTGAAATTGGATTCAGCTAAAAGTTTAGCTAAGACTTGTCCCTTTACTAATTTTGTCGGTTTAACCTCCAAGTCGAACTCTTGAATTTTGGTAATCCATCTTCCTCTTTTTCCATCACTGTCTGCTTGAACCAAAATATCTTTTATAGAGCTAGTGGGTACATATGCAATCACCTTCGAATGTAAAACATAAGTTCTGAAAGATTTTAACGCTTTTACCATAGCATATGCTTGTTTTTCCATTATATTATATTTGAGTTTGGCATCTCGGAGAGTTTTGCTAAAGAAGGCTATCGGTTGCTCGAAACCTTCTTCGTTCTTCTAAAGGAGTACGGTGGCGAGTGTGTGTTCAGAGGCAAATGAAAAAATAAGAAAATCTTTGAGATAATCGGGGCTCGCTAGTACTGGTGCCTCACTTATAACCTTCTTGATATGGGCAAAGGATGCTTTAGCTTCTGTTGTCCATTTTACTCCACT
Organism: Picea engelmannii; assembly: GCA_009831015.1. Lineage (NCBI taxonomy): Eukaryota > Viridiplantae > Streptophyta > Pinopsida > Pinales > Pinaceae > Picea > Picea engelmannii. Next base: position 522,190 of record ML785229.1, on the reverse strand, counting down.
ATTTTTCCTAAGCATATCTATAATCGATTTCACGATTTCAGCGAAGTTAGGAATAAATCTTCTCAAAAAATTTATTTTTCCTAAGAATGACTGAATTTCTTTCACATTCCTAGGAATAGCTATTGTATCTATAGCTTCTACTCTTTTAGGGTCAATTCTAATTCCATCTTGAGATACGATGTGACCCAACAGCTTGCCTTCTTGTATAGCGAAGTGAGACTTCTTAGGATTTAAGGATAGACCAAACCTGCAACATTTTTCAAATGTCTGTTTGAGATGAATCAGATGGTCTTCATCCGATTTAGAAAAAACAATAAGGTCATCCAAATAGATGACTACAACTTTGTCCCGTTCGCCAAAGAAAGCAATATCCATTGCGCGTTGAAAATTAGCACCTGCATTCATCAATCCAAACGGCATTTTATCGTACATAAATGTGCCCCAAGGAGTGGTAAAGGCGGTTTTTTCTTTATCGAGATCACTGACGGAAATTTGATTGTAACCTGAAAATCCGTCAATCATTGACATCCTATTAGCTCCTACTACTTTTTCTATAACATGGTCCATTTTAGGTAGGGGATAATTATCTTTGAGAGAAGATTTATTAAGATTTATGAAATCGACACACAGTCTAATTTCCCCATTTTTCTTTCTAACCGGGACCAGATTGGCTACCCAATCAGAATATCTTAGTGGTACAATTATCTTAGCATCAAGGAGTTTTTTGACTTCTTGTTCAATAACAGGTAATAAAATGGGGTTAATTTGTCAGAGTTTTTGTTTAAAAGGTTTGACACCAGGTTTCAGGGGTATCTTATGTTCGATCACAGAAGTGTCATATGTTTTTAGTTCTTCATACGACCATGCAAAAACGTCTTTGTATTTTCTTAACAACTCCGTGTATTTATTTTTATTTTCTGTAGATATATATTTGGATAGTTTTACCATTCGGGGGTTTTCTTTAGTTCATATGTTACAATCTTCAACCTCCTCTGGTTGGGGTTGTAGGGTGGTTTTTGAAGGGATATCATCTTGATTAAATAGTCTTTCCAAGGGAATTAGACCCTTGGGAATCTGTTTGTTCTTGAGAATGAGCATTCGGTGATTTGCAATTTTATCGTGAAACTCTTTAGAATCCTCCCCCTCCTGCATGATCCAAATGGGATCATTTTGATTTTCTTGATCAGTATGTGTTTCGGCAAATTCATCTAATGATTCTAGAAACTTTCGAAGCTGCTCATCGTCCTCAAAGACCAGCCAATGATGTATGTTATTTGGTATCGAAGGGTGATGTCTCATTTGTATGTGATACTTTAATTTAAAAGCAGTTGGGGGTGTGAAATTTGATGTTGCTTTGGCTAAAGCATCAGCCTGTTGTTTTTCAGATCTTGGGACGAAATGAATATTCACAGAGGAGAAGAAGTTCTCGATTAAATCCCAGACACAGTTCCTATAGGACCGTAATCTAGGATGCTTGGCCTAGTACTATCAATTCACCTATTTTATAATTAACTTGGCATCACCAAAGACTTTGAGTTTCTTTATTTTCATCCTCCTAGCAGCTTCTAATCCTAGCACTAAAGCTTCATACTCGCATACATTGTTTGTACAATCCACATTCCACTGAAGCCTATATGAAAAGGGGATTATGAATTGATCATCAGGAGCCACAAGGAGTGCTCTTTCTCCAGCTCCAAGGAAAGACAAGGCACCATCAAAATACATTTTCCATACACCAGTGTTATATACATTTTTTTCTATTTCTTTTTTTTTTTCAGTTTTTTCTTCTATACAATTTTCATCTATATCTACTTCAAAATCGTCATCAATAGATAATATACAATTTCCTAAGTCTTGGTCAGCAATATAAACTGGATGATTGTTTGGGTTGTGTGGATCACCTACCATAAATGCCAACCTAGTCTCTCTGTAAAGACGCGTGTATTGTCCTCCGAAAACTAGAATTGTAGCGTATGTCATATCCAGTTGGAGAGATCCTCCAAGCTTGGCACCCCATGACCTAGATAATAGCATACCATACTTTGGAGGGATGTCAGCGACCACTACATCCATAAGAATACTTTTAGCAAGTATTTGAGCCAAACCTACCACTAGGTATTTAATCATACCTATGCATTTGACTTTCCTCGAATCAAAAGAATATAAGTCACCATAGGGCCTTGTGATTTTAAGACCAAGTTTTTCCATAATTTCCTTTGGCATCACATTGTGGGAAGCTCTAGAATCCAACATACAGTTATGGAGAAGGTGGTCAAACAGGGTTAACGTAATATAAAAGGGGGCCACAGTGTCTCTCGCACCTTCGAAGTGTGGACCAAAGACTATGTTTGGTTTGTCATCTTCTAAGTTGATGATGTCGGCTTGGATTTCGTCTTCGGAAAAGTTAATCATCTTGGTGATTTGTTTTCTGTATATGGGATTTTTAGCTAATTCAACAAGGGGAATAGGAATTTTGATTTTATTTATTTCGTTTTCCAAATTAGAATTTCCTAGGGCCCTGTCGTTTTCTATGTTCGGGGCCTCCATTCCTTTCTTTTCAGCTTTTCGTTGTGATGTGGACTTGTTTTCATTTATAGGAGCTTGTGTCTTCACAGGGAGTGTTTCTACTGGTTCTGACTGGACAGGTTGCGTATCAGCTGTGTTTTTTTTTGTAGGTTGTTTATCAGCAATTTTTGGAGTTGCCTCATCGGTTTCGCTTCTTGGCAAAATCTTTTTTGTCGAAATAGTTGGGAGACTTTTGTTCCTTGGTCTTAAATTATATTTTCCCTGTAGTTCAACTATGATATCATCTGTGATATCTTGATATGTGAAATATTTAGACATATTATTGCTAACATTGTCTTTCGATGTAATTTCTTTATTTAAAGATTTTTCATAATCTTGTCTCAATAAATAAGGTGATTTGTTATCGTCGCCAAGATTATTAATATCTTCATCGATCTCTTCAAAATATCCTATATCATCCTCTCCAATGAAGTTTTCACTTTTGAAGGGTGTTGGAATTTTTTGGTCTTCATTTTTAATTCTTTTCTGTGGGCCCTGAGGATCAGGATTTCTTCTAAAATCTTTCCTGGGGAAATTATCCCTTTTCGATTTCTCTAGTTCCATTTTTGAAATCTTGTTTGAAAGTTATCTAATTACCCTAGCCATCTCGTCTATTCTATCTCCTGAGGATTTCCCCGATCCTGAAGGTCCACCTTGTTCTTTGAATTTCCTACTTTCTTTGTTTCCAGTTTCAGTTTTTGCTTTTAATTTCCCTGATGCCATCATGTTTGATTCAATCTCAAGCGTATCATCCTGCATTTTCGTGAGATCTGTTGATCTCCTTTCTCTCAATAATAAGGTGAAGTCGAAATCAAAAGCGCCAGCAAAAGTCACTTTTGCTGCGGGTTGTGAAGGTTTAACCTCAACCGGGATTTTATTATACAACTTGTTGAACCTTTGTGTGAATTCTAGAATTGATTCGGAGTTTTTCTTTCTAAGGGCTCCAAATTCATTCAAGCAGTAGAGGTAGTCCTTCCTCTCTCCCCATTGTCTAATAAAAGTTCTTTCAAGTTCTTCATAAGATCTTAAAGATCCAGCTGCTAAGGATCGGAACCAGTTCCTCACCTGTCCTTCGAAAGTTTGAACGAGGAGTCTAGAATAGACATCTTCGTGTTCTATTCTGAGGATGTCAACAAATTGGTCGAAAAAGTTTATATGTTCTTGGGCAGTCAGATCCCCTTCCCCTATAAATTTTGGAAGACTTTTCATATAATTTTCGGGGAGATCGTGTAGAGGAACGGGAAGGACAAGGGGAGCATATTTAGCAGCTACTTTAGCGAAGATTTTGGGAAGTGGTACTTGACCACCTGTTGGTCCTCTAGGGGCACCACCTCCAGCTCCAGCACCTCCTTGTGCAGCCATGGTTATATTTGAGGTTGAAGCTCAAAATGTGTGAGGAGAAGATTCTCATCAATCTGGGGAGGAAACCTCAGGAAATGAGAACGTATCGTATGAGAGGGGAAGTGAAAGAGATCTTTCAAGAATTTCCGAAATGTTTAACTGTGTAAATTCAGGCTGACATATAGTATATGTGGGTAAAAAGACTTGTCTAAGCGATTTTTGTGATTTTAAAATCTTTTCCAGATCAGAGACTGGCGAGGTCTGCTTGTTGTCTGGGTTTTTTCTGGTGTTCTTTCGGCTAATAGCCAGTTTAGTTATCGTGGAGTCACCAAGTGAAAAAAAATTAGTAGCCTTAGAAGGTTTTCTATCCTTGTTCACTATCAAAAACAGAAAATGTCAATGTCGTTCTTCCCAGGGAAAAGATTTGTTTCTTCGTTCCCCGGCAACGATGCCAAAAAATATGTTGTTCTTGAGTTTATACTTTAAGGCTGTAAAGTATACCGTCAAGGCATCCGTAAATGTTAAAAATAATAACTTGAGGATAAGAATTGAAAAGGAAGGGTGAAGCAGAATCAGTTTCTCAACTGTCTCTGTCTCTGATTCTTTTGTTTGAGAACCCTCTGTGTCTTGGGAAGGTATCTCAGTATCCTTCATCTTGCCTCTGGTATTTGCTTTGTCCTGTGTATTAGTTTCAAACCTTGGAGGAGGCCCTTCCTGTTCTGGAGGTGGGATCGAAACTTCACCCTGCAAACTCTTGGGTAGGCAACTTCGCCTATGGCTCTGGAATGACACGAATCCGGTATGCGAGTCAGGTGGCATGGCCTGTACTCTATTCAATACTTCTTCATAGGATTTAACATCCTTAAATACAGCATCATAGATAGATGTTTCATGTTCATACACCTTTAGATTACAATGTATAAAATGCCTACTTATTACTTGGTAGGGGTCATACTTTTTGTGCTCAATATCTACTAATTTCACTTCTTCTAATGATTCAGCCTCTACCTTAGAATGGCCTAAATTTAATAAAGAAAATTTCTCAATATGAACAGGGAAAGTTGGCCATGACTTCTTTTGAGCTGCTTTTAATTCTAATCCAACACCACTCTTTACTATCTAATGGGCTATCTCCCTACACACCAATATGTCCAGTAGGAATTTAGGGAGTGCATGAGGGGGAATGGAAAAACCGTAAACCCTAATGTAGGAAAAATTCTCCTCAATAAACCAGTCAACAATTGCTTTAAGATTTTCTATGATTGCATCAGAAATACGAGGGGGTTCGCATCCAAAAAATATTTTATGCATCGAAATTATAATAAAATGACAAACCTCATAAAATGCATCCTTATCGTTTTCTTCCCAAAGGGCCGAGTGATATTTATGAATGGGTTCTGGACAGGAAATGTTCCAACTCCAATTCATTAAAGGAAAAGGAGTCACATAACAGATTGCATCCATAATGTATGTTGACATGTAAAAGGTTGGTGGTTGTCCCTTTGATTTTGTTTCTTTGTAGTTTAAGATTCCTTGTGTTAGGTTATCTGACAAAATATTATGCCAGTTAAAACCATTTCCTTCTGAAGCTTCTTCTAAAAAGGGCACCCAATCTGCATGAAAATGGCAGGGATCTTTTCTCCCGAAAAGTCTACATAACATAATGGCTACATATACCATGTATTCATTCAAGCATTTTGTAACATAAATCCCATGGGAATCAACTCTAAACTTTTCTGGACACCTCGCCCATTCTCTAATCATATCAGGATATGTCTGGTCTGCCTCAATACATTCTTTCCTCTGAAACTCTGCTAAAAATTCAGCATTAAAAGTATGTTTAGGATTTGGTGAGAGTTTATACATTACGTGTATGTGTTTTGGCCTGAATGAGCTGATGATAACTCCTTGATCGTTTAAGATGCTCCTCATTGGGATATCGACCTTTTCTAGGGCCCAGCTGATCATATCATTGTATGCCACGAGTCGTGGGCGTGCAACGATCTTATGAAGCTCTGACTCAGCTATGTCCCAGCAATGATTTTCATAATCAGGATGAGCATTCTCAAGCTCGTATTCCAGTAATTCGAACATTTGAATCCAAGATTTAATGGATTCTATAGCATGTGGAGTGGTGTTGGAGATGATATCTCCTTCCTGTGCATCTTCATTCTTCTTCGGTGCCTTTTTCGGTGCCATGAATTTGCGTTTAATTGAAAACTTGTCACAGAAAATGGATGAACGAGCTCAACTAAAAATGAAAACACAGACATTTGGATGTTCATTTTGAATACATTAAAAAATGACAAGATTGACACAGCTGTCACGAGTTTAAGGCTTTTAATGCGGAAGATATATTTTCGAGATACGCATTTAATGTCTTTATTTAGGCGCCTTCGGGTTTTTAAAGAAAACGAGACACTTACTTAATCGGTAAGAGAAACATGAATGAACACTTAAAAAGAATGATTATCATTAATCCTGTTTTGGAAAAAAGGTTAATTAGTGCTAATCATAGATTAAAGCTGAAAACTTTGCTTTTTGGGATTTCGGAAATCATGATGTCGAGAGGTATGTCGTCGATGAAATCCGATTTCCGAAATTGCGAAATCATGAAATCGTAATGTTTTAATTAAGACTTAAAACATTTTTATCAAATTAATTAATTGAGATTAAACGTTTTCGGGATTTCGGGGATCATGATGTCGAGAAGTATGTTATCAATGAAATCCGATCTCCGAAATCGCGAAATCGTGACGGTTTTCTTTTTAAAAACAGGACTTAACTCATCTTAATTAGCTAACTAATCATGATTAAGGCCAAAATAGAATTTGTTTAATTTAACGCGAACTGTGGATCAAGGTTTCGTGATTTGGGATTTCAAGAATCATGATGACAGGAGATGTGATCTCACTGAACCACGAATCCCGAAATTGCGACATGATTATCTTAACCCTTAACCTTTCATATAAGAGAATTAATTAATCTATGTTTTAATTAAGACTTCAATGTTTCGGGAAATCGGGGATCGGGATTTCGCGATTCAATTTTCATCAAAAAAAAATTGTTTGTAGCAAACCCCGAATCTCGAAAATTCTTTAAGCTTAATTTTAAAACCGTTAATTTTAAAATTTAACATGATTTAAATAATTTCAAATAAAAAGAATCGGGATTCTTATAATTCTTTTAAGCCTTTTTTCCTTTTATTATCTGAATAATTAAAAACTTTAAGAAAAAGGTGTCGTGTGCTTGGGATTGATAACGAAACTTGTGTTTTGTGAAAATTCGAAACCTGAAAAAGAAAAATTTAGGCCTTAGGGATAAAAATTTAAGAACTGCTTCAACAACTCCTATGATGAAGAGTCTCGAGACTTGATCCCTCCATCTCCCAGTATCCGAAACTGTCCTCCTGCTTTCGGAATTTCAGCGTTTCGCATTTTGCGATTCCGAGACTCCTGATGATGAAGAGTCTTGACTCTTCCAACTCCTGGTATCCAAAACTGTCCTCCTTCTTCTGGGATTTCGGCGTTTCGCATTTCACGATTCCGAGACTCCTGATGATGAAGAGTCTTGACTCTTCCAACTCCCGGTATCCGAAACTCCGAAATAGAGTTATTTCCCGGTCTGTGAAACTCTTTGTTTAGGTGCCTATTTTGGGATTTCGGCGTTTCGCATTTCATCGTTTCAGCATTTCGACACTCCTGTGGTGAAGTGTTTTGACACTTCAACTCCCCATATCTGAGACTCCAAAATGGAGTTATTTTTCGGTCTGCAAAACTCTTGTTGATGTGCCTCTTTCGGGATTTCGGGATTCCGTTTTTCGCAACTTCGAGATTCCTTTGATGAAGAGTCTCGACTCTTGACTCTTCCAACTCCCAGTATCTTGAACTCCAAAATGGAGTATTTGACATGCTATGATCTTTCGCCTTTCGGGATTTCGGGGTTCGCTACTTCAAAGGTTAATGTTCCTTTGATCTTTGATTTCCCAGTCTGCGAAACTCTGAAATGGAGTCTTTGTGGTGCTCTGATCTTTTGCAACGCGTCCATCCCCAATCAATTCTCGATCCAATGGCTCAGATCATTTCGCCATTTCACATTTCGTGATTTGGAAGGATAGAGCACTTCCTTCCTTTGAATTCTTGGTCAACGAAATGTTGATCTGTGACCACGTGTTCTGCCCGAAGATGGATGGTCCTCCTTCTTTCGGGATTTTGTAAGCCTACTGCACCTTGCACTTTAAAGAATGTGCAGGTTCTCCTGGATCCAACGACGGTCGGACCCCGCACTCGAATCTAACGCTCGAGATCTGTCCTCCATCTGCGCGCTCGTCCTATCTAAGTTCAAATCTGATGGTCATCGAGAATTTTGAATGGGATCCAATGATCACTGTCACTTCTCTTCCCAAGATTACGCATCCTCCTGACTTGGAAGAATTTCTAAGTGTCAAAGGCCTCAACCTTTGATCTGCCTGAGATCCTGAGTATGCTATCTCTCTTAAGCTTTGGCAATGAGTTAACCTCATCCCTGGTGGACACCTATGCACTATGTGCAACTTTGCACTAATCCTCCTGAGCTTACATTGTTCATGTTTTTCCATCGATGCACACTTTGATCTTGCCATCAATGACAAGCACACTCTACACTCTGCATGCACCTCTGCACTATCTCTTCTGGTCTTCACGAGCTTGCTCTGCTGCGTCTCCCCAAAATACTTCTGGTGTCCGCCTGGGACGTTGTACCTGTACTCAAGCCATCATCGTTGTTGTACTTTCCATCAATGACAAGCATACGCTGCCTGTAAAACATGCCAACAAGGTGTCAGCTGGCCATGGTCACGCGATTCTGGTACCAGAGGGCCCCTCGTTTCGGTTCCCTCGTTGACGAGGCTTGGCTTGACTAATAAGAGGTAGGGGTGGAGAAATGACCAAAATGAACCAGGTAAGAACCAGAGGGGGTGATTGAGAGCCAAACTTGTTGGAAGAGGAGGGAGATGGGAACCAAAAGGGAGAATGGGAATCGTCATAAGAAGAACGCAGGGGAGTAAAGTTGCACAAGTGCAGGAGGAGTGTACCTTGTACCAGCGCCATAACAAGGAAGGGAGTCCAACTCTAAGCACACTGGAGCAGTTAGTTAAGGGTGCAATGAAGTGAGAGTTCGCAGCAGGCATGAGGGTGTAATAAAGGTGGAAGGGATCAACAGGTGTTGTCACATGGGCAGAGGCAAAGTGGTGGGCACATAATTGTTGGTTGGACACGTGGAACGCGCTATCACCCCATTCAGGGGAGCTCTAATATCACTTGCAATAAACCTTGATATATATATATATACTTGGAATAGAGCCTAAGGAAACCCACTGAGCATGTCCCCTCATTTCAAAGATGGTACTCGAGGTAAACCAGATTTTGTAGAAAGTCAATGTTTTTTCGATAGCTTGTTCATTTAAGAGCTCAACATGTCACTTGCGATAATTGAACCTGGGTGGGGGGGGAAACACCCCTCAACACAAACCACTCAGGCTATACCCAATGACTAAACCTTGATATATATAAGAGATAATAAAATATAAAACTTCATAATTAAACCCTTAAACTTCAAAGATACCAAAACTTCACCATAAACAACCCAAGAATATAGGAACAACCCTTAAGGTATGGTAACAACATCATATACCTCTTATAGAAGGAATCACTCCAAAATCCATGCTTTCTACAAAACAACACATCCAACACATATCTCCAATACAATTATAGTCTTGTGTATTTATACTTTCTCATGAGTATTCTTAGAGTTCCATGCCAACTACCCCTTATTATTATATTATTTCCTTTTAACTACATAATGGGATTATTTATTACCCATTAACTATTGAGTGTACATATTCCATGATATGCTTCAATTCCTTGGGTACCTCTCAAGATACCTCATATTATCCTCCCTGGGTACATTACAAATGAGCACTAAATAAATAGTTAATAATGTTTTGAAAATGGGGTAACAGGTTAAGCGGGCTTGACTATAGGAAAAAATCCATAGTTGAGTACTTCTTGAATTAGAGGAGTCTTGGGATGGGTTACCTCTTGGGAAGTCTTAGATATTGATTGCAATCCATAGAGGTGATGATTGATGCCATAAGATTCACTTCATTAATTTCAATTCCACTTCTTCACCCCTTTGAGCATCACTTGATGCAATGAGTGTTGAGTGGACTATTCAATATCATGAGAAAAATGGCCATTCTAACTAATTCTCATGATGTATGGGTCATCATCAATGACTTATTCTACACAAAACATCTCAAATATGATATCTCATATGTTGGAATGTGGAATCCCCCTAATTGTTTATAATGTTGTTGTTTATCTCTTAAATGCTTATGTAGTATTATGATAATGAAATATTTGTTGTTTGACATTAGCAAGTATATTGTCTTTGTGGAGTTAACATGATTTTTTATGCATTTTTAGTACATGATTATAATCTTGGGACCCACATTTATTTAGGTCAAATGTTGGGAGAAACCCCAAGGAATAATAATAATAATAATGTTGTGGTGGGAATTATACTTTAAGAAAGGAATGTTTCTCAATGAGGATAGCCTATCCTAATGTACCGATACCTTGTGAGGTAGGAAAATGGGAAATAAAAGTTTATTTTATGAAACATTGTTTCTAAAATCTAATTGGGGTATAAGTTCTAAGGGGACTAAGGTAAACATATTAATTATTTTTCACATGACCTAAGTAAATCCAATACCAATCCTAATTTTCCCTAAATCCAATTTTATGAGTACCAACTACCTTTTTATGGAGTATTATTGAGGATATGGCAGAGAGGGGGAGAAACCAAGATACATGAGGAGAAAAGTAACCTTTAGGAGTTTTGAATATGATCATGGGAAGAAGCCTACTTAGATATATATATATATACACACACACATATATAGGTTATGTTAGTGTGAACATAATGACTACCATAAAGAGCATTTTATTTCTTTTTTCTTTAGTCTATCTGCTTTAGGAGGTGAAATTTTGGTTACTCAATTGTGGAAGTGATTGGAGTAGTTAAGAGATTCTCACAACATCGTTCTATAGTCTATCTACTTTAGGAGGAAAAACTTTGGTTACCCAATTGTGAAAGTGATTGGAGAAATTAAGATCTTCTCACAACATTATTCGAGTGGGTAATATGAGGTTTGGGTGTACCTAGCCTGGGGGGGTGCTAAAGTCTATTTGTGCCTAACATTGTTTTAAGAAGACCTCCATCACTTAAAATTTTGTGGTATGAGAGCCAAATTGGGTAGATTTATTGAACATTGGAGTCTTGAGGGGACAAGTGTTGTTGTTTCTAAAGGCCTCTCCACCACACATCCCTCACATTAGTTTTAAATTGGGGACAATTGCTACCATTTCTTGGGAAAATTATTTTTTTCTAAGTATACCTTTTATGTGAGTGAACCCTTGTGTTTTCATTCAACTATATTTCTACATGGGGGGAATCAACTATTCTAGGTGTTTTCATTTGGTTGGGACGAAAATCTAACTTAGAGTGTGATTTCCCCCACTTTAGTTATAGGAATTAGAGGTTTATTTGCATTGTCTTTTTGGTCATCATCAATGTTTTGATTTTAGATAAGTAAAGAATCCTAATTTTTTTGTTGCTAATTTGTGTGTTGTTTCTATGAAATATCTATAATTAGAAGTAATATTCTTTATAAATTTATTTTCTGAGTTGAGGGAAAGGATTTTTTCATCAAGTGATAACCAAACCTACTCATGTTAGGTTGGGATGTTACAAAGTGATATCAGATCTAAAGAGGGTATATTTCTTACATACTTGAGTTGTAACAACCCTCCTCCACTAGATGGTACCACTTACCTATGCTTGTACCATTTGTTTTTTTATTTTTTCTTTAATTGCAAGTAACTAAATCAATACTCATTTAGGAGCTTCACAACAATGATAATACTAATAAGATCAATAATAGATCCTGGTTGGACATTCAATAAAACATGAAAGTGATGAAATTATAACAGTGGAAAATCAAACAAGTGACTTGCAGTCCTATTCCTTACCAAAGTCCAATCACTAGTCTGAAAGAGCATATCACTATCAAGCTATCAAATAGGGGGGATCATGTCCAAAGGGAATATCTCCACCCAACCAATTCATCCACATGAACATAGGTGTTTCTCCCTAAGTAAGGCTCAAGATTAATAAGGGTGTAGGATAAATCACCAAGACTCAACAATTTTACTTACTTAGTCTCATAGACCAAATCAAGGATCACACATCCAACTCTAACCATCAAACCAAATCAAGGATCAAACTTTCAACTGGTTATTTGTAACATGGTGGAGAGGCTTCTGGACTTACAACACTCCCATAACCTGTAGGGTCATGGTTTGCAAGGATATTACTAGAACTCAAGCATCTAATGCATACCCCTTGGTTGGTTAGGAAACATACTCCAATAGTATTGTGGAAACCCTCCACAATTATCTTACTAACACTTTATCCCCCAATGAATACCCCTATTTGATTATGAATCATACTCATCAATGGTGTTCTAAGGGACAAATAAAATAATGGCCATACACAAAGGAGCATCAGTACCCCTCGTTCATTATATACATTCCCAACCCCATCTACCCATACATACCAGGCTAGAGTAGCTATCAAAATACTTCCATAAAATTCACAATCAAGGAAGTTCTCTTACTCAAGGTATAAATTCCCCATGATCCAATAATCTCCAGCCTTTTTGCAATATAGGAATTTCTTTCTAATATATTTGGTGTAATATTTATCTCCTAAGTTTGTCCTTTTGGCCTTTCCTTTCCCCTTACCATATCTGCACACATGGGATGAAATTAATCTGAGTAACATATTTACAAGTGTCTAAAAATGGGTAAAAGGTGAATTAGACATACCCACCCTTTAGAATTTTTACCCTAGTTAACTTTGGTAAGAATTTTTCAAGTTATTTTCCCTTCCCAAGTCTTGTTAGGCACTAATATTAGGTGGATACCCTTACTGAACATGAGCCCCTTTCCCTTGGATGCAATTCCCAACCTCTTCATTAATGTCTCAACTTGTAGGATGGTAGCTTTTTCAATTAACAGTAATACACATAGTACTTAAGCATATGAATTGAAATGCATCTAAAACAAGGCGCACCATAAAGAGTATATCATTATTCAAATTTATTAAAAAATAATACGCATCTCCTTCCATCTAGGGGATACCCATGGTAATAATCAAGTAACCACATAAGTCTCAAGGTCCAACATAACCAATAAATTGAAGTATATAGTAAGGGGATGATGAGTCCAAAATATAATCTCCTAACAATCCTCATAAGATTCATAATAACTAACCAACAAACAATTGAGATCAACAAAATCATTGCTACGTGAGGGGGTGTTATAATTTCCCCTCTTGAAAAAAGGTCTACAGGCTTAGAGCTAAGTTAATATCAAACAAAAATAATAAGGATTTATCATTTATTATTTTAATTCCCATGTAGTGTATTCCTTAATCATTTATTTAACTTAAATCATTGATATCAATCAATGTTATCAAAATCAACAAAATCATCAACATAGTCAAGTATATATTATTAAATCGAAACAACATTATTAACATTATCCATATCATTAATCGTTCTTGAGTCATCCATACCATCACTATCATATTTTCAACAACCTTAATATCAACACAACATCATCGAATCAACAAAAAATTATCAAATCAACACCCATATCATTAGAATCATCAAGACTATTAATACAATTTTGTCCATCATCATTGAATCAACAATACGATTCACATCAATAAAGTGTCACATGATCATCACGGTTGTAGTATAACTAAATTCTCATTAATAATTAATATTTGTAATTGATCATTGTGAAGGGTGTGTCTCTTCACTAAAATATCTTTATAAGTTTGATCATTCATTGTTGTAACATAGACTAGAATAATATATAATAAATATATATTTTATATATCTAGTCCCATTGGTTTCCCTCCAACTGGTATCAGAGCCAATACATCCATTTCTCTTTTTGTTCTTCTATGTATAAATTGTTGTGTGTCTATACCTGTGCATGGAGGTTGTTGTGCATTGAGTGTTATCTATCTTCTACGTATAGACTATTATGCATAGATACATGTGTGTGGATTTCAAAACTGTTTGTTGTGCGTGGAATGTGATCTCTCTTCTCCGTATAGATTGTTGTGCATGGTTTTTTATTGCGTGTATTTTTTTGTTAATAACTAAGAAACAATAGAATTTGGTTTAGGCCATGTGGTAAACATAATAAGAGAGAAACAATGTATCCTTGGAATCACAAATAAAAGTATTAATTGGATTAGCAATCACCTGTGGGAAGGCTATGGGGGTGTGACACAAACAAATTAAATATGAATAGGAAGAAGGTCAGACATGTGAAAATGTGTGAATAAGGAAGCCTAAAATACAAGTTAAAAAAAAGCATAGATGTGGAATAACACTTTTATCTTTATGAGCCACTAAAGAAACCCAAGCGAGTGAAACCATAGTCAAGAGAAGAATCTCACCACTCACCTCAACTAATATATGTTAATATATATTCTTTAAAATATTTAAATACATTTAACCTTGAAAGTGTAGCATTAAAAGCTTTATGAGCCACTAAAGAAACACAAGCGAGTGAAACCATAGTCAAGAGAGGAAGCCCACCACACACCTCAACTAATATATTTTAATATATATTCTTTAAAATATTTAAAGACATTTAACCTCGAAAGTGTAGCATTAAAAGTTATTAAAGGGAACCATGATAAATTCAAAAACTTCAAGGAAGACCTCAGGTGCCACATGAAACATATCATCTAACACAAGCAATATGTCACCCAATAAAGAGCTAAATGATGAGTTAAATGAATTAAAAACATTGGTGGTGGAGATCTATAGAAAACGCAGTGGTGTAGATATAAAAGAATTAAAATCCTTGAATCCCCTTGATGGATGAGATCTCTAACAAACTCAGTGGTATAGATAAAATTTACAAAAAAATCAATGAGATGGATGATTTCTTCATAAGACTCAGTGACGTGGAACAATGATTAAAGGTGTGGGGAAAACATCGTGATGAGCTCAAGGCCCATTTTGTGTCATTGGAAAATGGGAATAAGTAATTACATAGCCACTCTCACCACTCTTTTTTTCCACCCCCAAAAAAATCGTCCAATTTTGGATCCTTTAATGTATTTACGCACATGTCGATATTCGATGTACCAAGATTTGATGGAGAAGATGACAGAGAAATAACAAGGTGGATTAATTGAGTTGAACGATATTTTGAGTTACACAAGTTGTATGACAACAAGGAGGAAATTTACTTTGCATCATTGCACATAGATAAGGCAACAAGTGATTGGTTCTTATGGTGGCACTCAAAATCCCAATGAAGGGAATGGGAGACATTTAGGAATCATTTTTTCATGAGATTTCAAAACATCAAGGAAAATGAAGTCTTTTCCAAACTCTCTCAATTACAACAGGTAGGCATGGTGGATGAATTATTTAACGAGTTACATATGTTATCTACCTGTGTGATTGATTTATTAGATGATCACCTCCTACAAATTTCCATATCAAGATTGAAGTAAGACATAAGAAATGAACTTAAACTAATAGATATCAAGGACGTGGAGCAATTGAAATTAAAATATAGGGTGGCGGAAGAAAAATTGTTGTTGTTTCAGTGCCCTCCTTGGCCTCATTTTGAAGAACCAAGCTCAAAGTTTACTCCTGCTTACAACGGGACTCCACCACCTAACATAGAGGATGACCAAAGACGATGTTTTATATGTCATGCACCTACCTGGAGGCCATGCCACAAATGCAAAGGAAAACAACTCTATATGTTTGAAATAGTGAGCGATAGCGATGACGACAAAGATTCAAAATATTCTAATGAAAAATCCAAAAAAATCTATCATCAAAATGAAAATGCTTCGAGGACAAAGCATTTGAAATAGGGATGACTTGTAGTATAACTAAATTCTCATTAATAATTAATATATGTAATCATTAATATTTGTAATTGACAGTTGTGAAGGGTGTGTATCTTCATTAAAATCTCTATATAAGTCTGGCCATTCAATGTTGTAACACAGATTAGAATATTATACAATAAATATATATTTTATATATCTAGCCCCAACAGTTTCCCTCCAATGGTTACCAAGATTATCAATAACATCAACTTCATTTGTTATGAAATCATCATCCTCATCATTAATCAAAATAGTCAATATCCTTAATGTGGTAAGTATCATTAATGAAAACATTATTATAACAAAATCATCAATGAATCGTCAAAGATCATTAAATCAGGCACTATCATCCATGTCACATAAACATTGTCGCCATTGTTATAATCATTCACATCAATATCATCCACATCATTAAATCACTTAAAAATCATCAATATCATCTAGATCATCGATATCAATAATATCATTAACATTATAAACATGTTGTACCAACAACAACCCCTCCCAAAAAAACAATCTTCACTTTTCTTCTAATGACCTTTTTTCTAAGTGAAAGAATATTGGGGATCCCCCTTCTCTTTGTTTCTAGATTTCAAACCTCTTTTGTATTAAATCTCGATGCTTAATACTTGTAAAGTTCCTTCAATCTCTTAGCTCTAGTTTTCCTTTACCACTAGACTTAACTCATCTTGAGATGAATATTTCTATTGTCTATCGATATATCATGTATCGATGGAAGATCCACATCACTCACTGATACATGCATGTTGGTAGAGTATGCACATTTTGCGTTGATACATCAGCAGTTCGCCATAT
>ML785229.1:487275-504127 GCA_009831015.1 Picea engelmannii | reverse complement strand
AAAAAAAAAAAAAAATGTGTTAAGTAAAATATTTGATGTTATAATAAATTTGGTCAAGCTAACTAATGTTCATGAGACATGGGTTATGCTTAATGACTTACTCTACATAGATAATCTCAATTCATGCTTAATGACTTGGGAAACCCCCTAATTGATTAAAATAAAGATTCAAGGGATGTAGTGAACCTTTATAGATCAAAGATCAAAGATATGAAATACCAACCCTTGAGTTTGAAAATTAAACCTTGTCTTCAGAAAATACCAAACATTCACATCACAAAGAACACAATAACATAGAGACTTGAACCATTAAGGTACTATAAGACCATCAAATGCTCCTTATGGAAGGAATCACTCCACAAGTCATGTTTGCTACAAAACAATACATCCAACACATATCTCCAATACAGTGATACTCATGTGTATTCATCAACTTGTATGGTTTCACTCTACATAGATTTGTAACTTTCAATGTTAATATATGAGTATTCTTAGTGGTCCATGCCAACTACTCCTTATTATTATATTATTTCCTCTTAACTACACAGTGGGCCTATCTATTTCCCATCAAGTACTCAGTGGACCTATTCCATGATTATGGCCACATTACATTCATTATCCCTTTGGGTCCTGTGGGATTATTTATATGTATAAATCCATGACATTAAATCATCAATCTGGGAGTGTGTAGACTTCGAGGTGCAAGCATAGGAAATGCAGGAACAAAGCCTATTTTATTCTATGTTAGGAATGGATGCCAGCAAAACACACTTTTGGATGCAATGAAACCAAATGACCTATTGCTAAAGATATCAATCCAAATCACAAACAAATCCAAGGGAATCAGAAGTAGATCTCAAACACCTTAATCTTGCATTCATAGATTTATATCAAGATGAACAAGGGCATTGATACTATGTCAAGATATGAATACTTAAGACTTCAATGTATGAGAGGATAAAAACACTTAAGACTAGAAATCAAATCTATGGACAATAATTAGTTCATTAGTTTGAGGTTTCATTAATGACTTATAGTGAAATCTTTCACTTGAGGTTAAAGTGTTCATGAACCTGAGGGATGGTTAACTTATCAAACTAAATGAGTTCCAATTACTGCACTTTAACTTTTATGAAAATGCATACCATTCAAGCTACCACACAAATTAGTCAACAATAAAATTGAACTCTTACAAATTGTTACCGATCAAATATTGGAATTATTATCTTAGAAGGGAAAATGATAAACTTTGTAAACTCATAAAATAAAGATGCAAATTGTTATGTTAAGTGTGACAAGTCCTTGTTGGTGGCACTACAAATTTGCATTCAGATTACTAATATATGTGCAATTACGACTCTGAGAGATTCTTTCCATTCATTTTAACATATACATTCATTCAAAATAAAATAACAAAGGAGTCAAATCAGGTATTGACCTATTAACAGTTTCTCCTAAGCAGAGGTCGAGGCACTCTCTTCCACCTAAATGTTCCTATACTCTCACAATGATGAATTCAAATCCCAAAGATTTACAATTATTGTAGCACACAAAAATACTTGGCATTGCATTAGTGTAAAAGGAACACATCAAATGAAATAACAAATTGATTGAAATTGTAATCAAACATAAATAAATATTGGAATAAGTGTTAGTTTTCCTAAATACAAGAAAGCTACAAATTTATTGTAACATTGTAATATAAATCAAATGGAAACTCTAATTCTTAATTTTATAGGGCATGATCACGCTTCTATGATGCAAAATCGAACTAACATAACAAACTAAACTACTAAAATAAAATACAGACAAGCTACAGATCCTAGATTTGTGTGCCCTTACCAACTGGTAGTGAGTTATATACTTACAATAGTAGAATCAAAGGAACACCATTAATCAATGCTACAATTTGTATTATAGAATAAAGGATTTAATTTACAATGTGTGCATCAAT
Source organism: Picea engelmannii (assembly GCA_009831015.1). Lineage (NCBI taxonomy): Eukaryota > Viridiplantae > Streptophyta > Pinopsida > Pinales > Pinaceae > Picea > Picea engelmannii. Next base: position 502,173 of record ML785229.1, on the reverse strand, counting down.
TCATACACAATGTTCTAAAATAATAATGTACAACAAATCGCATGGATTGTTCCACAGCTTCAATTCAACAATTACATTCCCCCTTAATACAATTTGATCAACATATTTATACAAAATAATAATAAAGGAGGATAATAACCAACTCCCTAAACCAGAACTTTCAAATAACATCCAATTTGAATCTTACAAATTAAGAGAATTTGAAAATCGATCGCAATCTTAGATCTAGACAATATCATATTAGATATTTGTCCATACCTATCAAATATTTCACCTTCTAGAGAGTCCACTCTATTAGTACCCAACTAGGCCTTTCTGAACAAAACCCATGTTCCATCATTTTGGGATCTGTCCTCATTATCTTGGTAATCGCACTGGAAGTTCACTGCTACTGATTTGACACGTTCTTGACTGAAAACCCTTGACCATGCCTAGAGGCTTCCATGTGTGACCTAGGCACAAACCAAGGGACACACATACACCATGTTGACATCTAGATCTTTGAAACCTAGGTGGTCATTTTTCAACTAGAGATGTAGAAGTATGCTAACAACCAAACTCATGTACAAAAAGTGAATTCTTAGTACTGGAACCAAACTGACAAAACCACCATTAATAACATATGTTCTAGAAAACCAATCTAATATACTAAAGACTTAGGAAATCACAAAATATACAAATTTTGATTCTTAAATCTTGTTAAAGGCATTAAACTTCAAAAACATGAAAATACATGTGGTAATAGGGGTGATGCTAGGTATATGGATGAGGTAAGGATAATTAAAGAAAGTAATTGATAGTGTAAAATGTATCAAAATAGTGGCCCAACATCTCCCACATGCCTTAGGATTGGCATGTACTCATGCCAAATGAAGTAGGCACTAATCATGCCCATAATACAAATATGTTATTTGCCACCTTCTTTTATGCAAATAGATCCACTAATAAATCCCAAAAATTTAATAAAACTGAAGTTATTTTATATGGCAGAGCCTAGCTACATAAATCAATATGTTAAGGAAATGGTAATGGATCATGCTCAACATGTTTAGAACTCTAAGGATATGAATAATTGATCATCATTTTATTGGAAACTCTAAAGATATCATAGTCCTCTCTTATACTTTTCTCTTGTCGGGACTGCATGAATAAAAGATATTGCATCATATATGATAGAATACAACAACTAACAAGATATATGCTCCAACTGTCATTCGATGGTAAGGACCAAAAAAAATCCACCAACTTTTCTAGAGCCTTGGTCCCATAATTAACAACATCATCAAGTTTCCCTTTGTCCAGAGCAGATTTTATGATTCTAACAAGGTTCGACCATCTGCAGATGAGTATGCAACTTGCTTACACACTGGAACCATGTCGATAATATCTTATTTCTTGAATATGTTTATGTTTTCCATGTCATAATCTCTAGGATCCAACTCAAATTACACCTTATGGCAAAGGCCTTGTAAAATTGAAAACTTTCTTAAATTTGGGCGATTGAAATTATCGATTTTCCATCCAAATTTTGTTTACAGAAACACCTCTACCCATTTTCATTTAAGAGAATTTGAGATGCAATTTTGGTCACCATTTTTGTTTGATGGTGTTCCAAGAACAATATTCAAAGCTGCACCAATATATGCAGCCAAGTCTAAATAATTGCTTGTAATATGTTCTTGAAAGGTTGGATCATCGTTTCAAGAATGCAAAGTGATTACACATGAGGAGGTTTGTTTGCAAGTTTAACCACACGACCGAAGGAATGCATTTGTAAGCTTCGTGTTTGCATAAAGTTATTAAATGTTCTCCCATCTACAGAAAATAATTCTAATGAACCAAAATTTGATACCAGTTTTGATAGTGCTACATCAACATAGTATTTTTGAGTCATATCAATCAAATCATTGATAGACTTGTGGTGAAGGCCAATTTCTGATTATTTTAATCGGATAAATGCAACTCTGGAAGGATTTTTCTCAATGATATTTCACTTTCTTATTCTTGTTTCTCAACTTTATGTTGAATAGCTTCCTCTAACCTATCCTTTTTGTTACTTTCAATTTCACTACCAGTTGAAGCATCCAAACAAATTTTTTTGATCAACTTTCTTGTTTTTGCCATATTTTTTCTTTAATCTCTTGTATCTTCTATACCCAACAAATATAACAATAAATAACATTAGAAAAACAAGATTTTTTGTACTAAGAAGGAAATCGACAACATAATATATAATGTGGAGGGGCCTCATGAGGGTGTAGCATAAAATTTAGGCTTTGGTTTCAGTTTCGCTTCATAGAAATCGAATTTGGCTCATGAGGTGTATCATCCTCCTCAGATGTGTAGCTTGATTCTACAACCAACCAATGACCATCTTTATCAAATGATAAGGATGCAATGCTTATAGAATATGGGTATAACCTCTTCTTGTTGTTGCCAACTGCCAACCCCTGTTCCATTTGGATAGTAATGAACACATCTAATTTGATACTTCAAGAAAAAATCTCTTCGTTGTTCAGTTTCTAACATGTTACAAAGATCAAACATATTTATATGCCTTCCAGTTGTGGGTACCACCAAGCAGTGACCAACTAGTGATATAGAATACATATGCTTTGTTTGAAATATGTACCAATGAGAGTCTTCTCCTACACCTTAATTGCATTAGAATATTTCTTATTCCTTGCAAAGTAGTTGTGTGAAAAAAATAAATCTTGACCTCTAGTGCACTTCCATACGACCCTACCAAGAGAACTATGTCCATATGGAAAAAATGAAGCTGCTGGAAAAGGGATTTCAACAATGCCAAAATATGTTTAATGGATTTTCTAGATCTGTTGGTCCAAAATAAGATTAAATACCTGACTAAACTTGGAAGAACCATCAATATTGGCTCGTGGAACTTCCTATGATGATGATAACTGGATATGGTTGAGAGGCATGAATTTGTGCTTAGGTGAGATCTTTGTGTGACCATCTTGTGCACATAGCACATGTTGAGGGAGAAGAGAGATATTCCACATGATTTTTCCCAAATCCTTCATAATCAATAAAGCAAGGAAAACTCAAGCCTAGGAACATCGAATCCATTTTTAGTAAATCATAGGTAGTGGGATTCGATCCAAAAACTCATTTATGGTGGCACCAATCAAAATATCTATGAACAATGAAAAATTTGAAGTTGCTTTAGCTATCAATGCCAGATCACCAATTTGCATAGAATGATTTCCCATTATTAGAATGCGAGTGTGGACTGAATATCACTGCAATGAGGTTGATCCAAGTGGAATACATGAACGTTTCCAGCAAAACATGTTTCCCCTGCATCTTATTAACAAGACTTTCACCACGATTCCACCTTCTTGCTATCAAGATATTTTACAAAACTATGTTGTAGGAAAAGACACATGACTTGTAACCCCCTATTCCTAATTTTGTACAATTGTTGTGATATTTCACTACATTGGTTCCTTTAAACTTTGGATAGGATCCATTAGTCTCCCATATTTCACTTCACTTGTTGTGATATAAATATTATAAACAAATGAAGAAAGAATCCCCAAAATAAAATATTGTTGCAATGACAATTAGAAGAGTGGAAACCTTCACAATGGTCATTATACCTTGAAATGTTTCCACTTTGCAAAGGAAGCTCCGAGAAATGAAAATTCAATATCCATGTCATACCTAGAAGAGGACTAACACAATCTCCTTATGTGGTATTTGTTCCACTTTAATGAATTCCATAAGGTTTTTTAAGTTGTTGGAAACTTGTCATAGGACCTTGAGGTATGAGGCCCATGTTAGACCCTTTTCCAGCAATTATAGGCAGCACTGGATTGGGTAGATCAAGAAATTCTTGAGCCTGCTGCAACAAAAATGTACTACCGATGAATTGTATTATGTCTCTTGTCCTCAATATGTTTCACTATAAAATCAATTAGATTTATTTGTTGAAAAGAAAAATAGGGGGAATATTGAGGTTGCAAGTAGGATCCAAAATGGGGATTCTAAAGTATATTATTGTTGCAACTTAATACAATATGCAATAATTATTTAGCAGAGATGTGGATCAGATATCTCAACTTTTTACAATTATCATTTAGGTAAGTTAAAATGAGGGATGGATCATGGATTTATAGGTAATAACGAAACGATGAAAGAGTAGTAGTGGATGAGTTTGAGTTTAGAAATACAATGGTAAATGATGAATGGGATAGGGGTAGGGAAAAAAAAAGGACAAGAAATAAAAAGCTTTGAATAGTTGTGTTAATAAATTTCCTTTATCCTTAATAAATTAGAAAGATTTCAAAAGAACATTCTTACCTCAGATTTTCTCGTTCATTTATATACTTACATCTGTGACTAGTCTTTGGACTATGTGCAGGAAGAATGGAACTTTGGATAACACTTAAAAAATGACCATAGCCAAGATTATGAAAGCTACTTATTGAAGAGAGATATGATGTGAATGTTTGATACCTCGAGGACTAATCAAATCTGTATGAAATGTGTCTGAACTTGCAACGAATTTTGGAACACTTATATGATGAGTACTCTAGTGCTATTTCCATGAAGACCTAAAAATTATGTAAAAGAACTTATTGGTGGAATGCAGGATGCACGCTAAAACCAAAAATTGTAGGTTGATTTTGGAGATGATTCTTCCACATGGAGAGATACTGCAACAAGAATGGCATCCCATTTTTTTTGCACATTGTTGGGAACTACAAATTTTTGTTAGAGTCATGAACCAAATAGTCTTCACCATAAACCCATATCTTAGCATAATTCTATCTATGTGAAGAAATTTTACTAAAGTCAAACATAGAGAGAATTCATTAGATTATTGATTGTTAATGGATGTTGTTAACCAACGTGAGACAACTCACATTTAATGTTAATGAGTGTCAAGATGCCTAAGTACATCATGATAAGTATGAATGAATGTGTTGGATTCAAGTCACCTGTAGGATCTGTCAATTGAGAGACCTTGATGAATTCCCATTGTTGACAGCAAGGAGGATTTCCATTGATTTATGCAAGTCCTAAGGTACTTATAAACATCTATAATCCTAATCACAGATGATATGTTGGAGTGGGTAGACATTTGTTGAAAGGTGGACCTTAAGGAATCCCACATCATCCGACATGAGCACAAATATAATGATTTGAAGAATACATGGTAGAACCAACAGCTGAATGTAGAGCTTATTGTGAGTTATTTCCTACCGTTTACCCAGTTTTCAAGCAAGACTCGTGTCCAGTTGCGCCAGTGAACTGGTTTTCACAGCTAAACTTATTTTTCTCTTTACTATTATATTCTATTTATTTATTTATTACACTTTCCTACTCTACTTTGAAAAATAGAACCTTTTATCAAGTGTAGGAGCATTTCCAATGAAGCCATGTGCATAAAAGGATTATAAATATGCTCATATTCAAGTTTGAAAAATAAACTTTAATAAGTACTAGAACATGAGGGACCAACTACTCTAATTACGAAGATGTCAAAAAATATTGAAGGATAGAGTGATGCCTCAACCTGATGGTTTTTTGGAACCAAAGTTCAATGTAGTCATGTTGACCTTGGTTTTCTTGTTCATCGGCATTGATTTGTATGTCCTCCTTCATCATGCCATTCATATCTTTTACTATTTGTTTATTGATCTCGTGAACGCATAAAGTATATGATGACATGCATGGTAGAAATTCTTCATTCTCATGCTCTTATGTCTACTCTTCACTAGATGTTGTCCATGTTGGATTACTAAGAGGGGCGGTGAATCAGTAATAAAGAAATTTAATCATTTTTAACCATATAATGCAAGTGTTATATCAGTGTAGCATTATCATCCAAAAATTGCAGAGTAAATAAACAATGAAAAAATGAGCAATCATACACATACATAGTACACCAGTGTTTTTACGTGGAAACACAAGGCGGGAGAAAACCACATAATGCTTTTTCTTATATGTCTTGAAGAACTACATTCATTGGAAGCACCAAATTCCTTCGTTTTCCAGCTGCAACTGGAAGGAGGCTCCAACCCCCTAGTTTCTCGGGCTACAACCTGAGGGAAGCTCCAACTCCCTAATTCTCTGGCTACAACCCCTTAAGTTCTCCGACTACAACCGGAAGGTGGCTACAACCACTTGTCCTTGCCCCGTCCAACCACCCTGAAATATAAATTTCAAATGTAGACAACCTGTCACTGTCACCGAATCAACCACTGCCACTATCAACCTATACCAATAACCTGTAACAACCTGTACCAATCAACCTGCACCAAACAACCTATACCAATAACTTGAACCAACATTTACCATGCATCAACCTTGAATCATCAAGATGTACCAACATCATCAACTATACACCTCATGTATGCTCCAAATCATCAACCATACACCTCATGTATGTTCCAACTCGTCAACTACTTGTCTCAACCATGTACCCAACATGTACCTCAACCATATACCAAAGACATACACCAATATAACCATCAAAAGTTATCTAACAATTCATCACTCTATCCATAAACCAAATACCATAAACCCTTACATCAAACCATGTGCCACAACCTCACTATTATGTAGCCTCAAGCTAAACCAACAACTTCAGAAACACATCACAACCAAAAGACCAATACCCATATGCCAAATACCAACAACAAAATACCAACTGTATCCCTCAACAAATCTGATATATGTAGCAATATTGAACATCCAATACCATCTCAAGAGATAAACCCTAGCTTACAAAACATACCTCAAACAAGATGTGCCATATCTCTCATAAATAGACCCCAACCATGTTGTTGCCTCGATTTTTCTTCCGCACTTTTTCTGCCACGATTTTTCTACCGCACTTTTTTCTGCCGCGATTTTTCTACTGCACTTTTTCTGTCGCAATTTTTTTGCCGCACTTTTTCCATCGCGATTTTTTTGTCACACTTTTTCTACTGCGATTTTTCTGCCGCACTTTTTCTACCGCGATTTTTTTGTCACACTTTTCCTGCTGCACTTTTCCTACCGCACTTTTTCTAATGCAATTTTCTCTATCAATGATACCTACCCAAATAACCTTTCACAAAAATAGATATTCAATGATATTCAAGTGTGTTTCAAATGAGAGAGCATTGCCTCTTATTTATACTTTCATGTAGTTTCCTCAAGGGGTTACCTTTTAACCATCTTAACCCACTTTCCTTATTTTAGGGTTAACCAACTTCTAACCACTTGTCCACTTAGTAATTTCTCCATTAACTTTATTATTTAAATAATTTATTTTGTATCCACTTTGACTTATAGTACACTCATCACTTCACTCTATTATTTACCTTCTAAAATCTCTTAAACCACTTTCGTTATTTTAGGGAGTTCTCCATTAACTTTATTATTTAAATAATTTCTTTTGCATCCTCTTTGAATTATAGTACACTCATCACTTCACTTTATTATTTAAATAATTTCTTTTGCATCCTCTTTGACTTATAGTACACTCATCACTTCACTTTATTATTTAAATAATTTCTTCTTTGCAAACACTTTGACTACTTTGACCTTTGAGGGCTTCTAGATGACTCATGAGGGTTCTCCAACTTCACACGGCCATAACTCTCTAACTGTGAGGAGTTATGTGACGTTCCACATACCACCGGAAATGGCATGACATGTACTATCCATCTAGAATAGTCTTAACTTCAAATACATCAAAACTTATACCATTATCCATCAAACAAACTTGGGTCCATTACCCAAACCTTTGTGCTACTGAAATTCGCTACCAGACTTTATTCAAGGGTTGACATCAATGACAACAAACCCAATTAATAAACAATCTCCCCCTTTGTCATTGATGGAAACACTCTGATGCAATATTGAAGTCATGTCATGCAATACTGAATTCATATCACTCATGCTCCCCCTGTGACCATCGCTCCCCCTGGAACCATGCCTCGGTGTTCTTCATCTGATAAATATCTCCCCCTTTGTCATCAATGGAAAAGGTATATTTCCATCTGGGGTTGCTCCCCCTAACTGAACTATCCTTGGGGAAACTCCCCCTGACTGAACTCTCCCTGAAATTGATCTCCTAACCTGAACTGTCCTCTTTATGGTGCTTCCTCGTGTAAATCTAAGACATATAAGATAAGCATTCAAAAGCATTCATTTTGGAGTAGAAATTACTCCGAGTCTCTGGCGAAGATACTCAAAGGCTTCCTGTGGAAGCGGTTTTGTAAATATGTCTGTCACTTGTTCTTTTGTACCCACATATTCAACTATGATGTTCTTCTATGCAACATGTTCCTGTAGAAAGTGATACTTGATTGGAATGTGTTTCTTCTTAGAGTGCATAACCAGGTTCTTTGAGATACTGATGGCACTTATATTATCACAATAGATTGGAATGGGCTCATCATACTCAACCTGTATATATTTTAGAGTTTGTTTCATCCATAGAACCCATGTACAACATGTTGTTGTTGCAATATACTCTACCTCAACTGTAGATAAGGATATTGATGATTGTTTCTTACTTATCTGTGATACTAAACACTCACCCAAGTAGAACGTTGCTCCACTGGTGCTTCGTCGATCATCAATGAAACATGTCCAATCTGCATCTATGTAGGAAATAAGTGATAGATCCTTTCCTTTTGGATACCATAATCCAAACTCTTTTGTTCCCTTGAGATATCTAAAAATCCTCTTCACTGCTAATACATGTGATTCCTTTGGTGCTACTTGAAATCATGCCACTTGTCCAACTACCTGCATTACATCTAGTCTAGATGTTGTCACATATAGTAGGCTACCAATCATTGACCTGTATTGCCTCTGATCTGTAGACTTTGAATCATCATCTTTGCTCAAATTGCAATTGGTTTGCATGGGTGTGATAACTGGTTTGCAATCTTCCATTCTAAACCTCTTTAGCATTTCTCTGATATTCTTGGTTTGAGAAATAAAAATTCCTTGGTTTCTTTGACGTATCTGAAGTGCCGGAAAGAAGGATATTTCTCCAAGTAATGACATTTCAAATTCATTCTGCATATCCTTTGCAAATTTCTAGCTTAACCTGTCATCATCACTACCAAAAATAATATCATCAACATAAACTTCAATTAATAAAATACTATATTGTCTTACCTTGATGTATAGGTTGTTCTATGCACTTCCTTTTCTGAACCCTGCCTGTTGTAGATATTTATCCAATCTAGACTACCATGCTCTAGGAGCATGTTTTAGACTATACAAAGCCTTCTTTAATTTACACACATAATCTATGTTCTCTGACAACTAAAATCCTTCTGGTTGTTCAATGTAAACTTCTTCTTTAAGTTCCCCATTCAGAAAAGCTGATTTTACGTCCATCTGATACACTTTAATATTTTTGGAGCATGCATAAGATAAAAGAAATCGAATTGCTTCCATTTTGGCAACTGGGGAAAATGTCTCTTCAAAGTCGATTCCTTCAACCTATGCATATCCTTTACATACCAATCTAGCTTTGTTCCTTGTAACATGTCCATATTCATTCAATTGATTCTTGTATACCCACTTTGTGCCGATCACATTCTTATCCTTTGGTCTTGGAACCAATTCCCAAGTGTCATTCTTCTCTATTTGATCCAATTATTCATCCATGGCCTTATTCCAAAATTCATCCTTGTTGGCCTCTTCAAAACAATTTGGTTCAATTGTATATGAGATTGCTAGGTGAGTTTGTTCTAGTGAAGGATGATTCTAATAATCTGATCTGAAGGATGATTCTTCTGTACTCGTCTGCTAGGTGTCTTTGGAGGCACTTGCTGAAATTTCTCTTCTTCTTCTATCGAATTCTCTTCATCTTCCTCTTCTACTTCTTTTTCATCTTCTTCTTCTTCTTCGTAAATTTGTTCCATTGATTCATTTTCTTCTTCCTTTAATTTTGGTCTGCCTATTTCATCAATTGTTACGTTGATGTTTTCCACAACTTTGTTCAATCTCAGTTTGTAACACTTGAGTAACCAACAAGTACTCCTTTGTCCACATGAGAGTCAAACTTTCACATTCAGCCATCTTCTCTTTTGATGTGGCATTTGCTTCCAAAAAATCTAAAGTGCTTCACATTTGTTGGTATTCCTTTTCATGGCTTGCAGGGAGTTTTATCAGTGTTGTTTCTGATCATTACTCTATTTTGAATGTGAATTGTTGTATGCACTGCCTGTGTCCAAAATATATCTATCAATTTGGAATCCATTAGCATTGTTCGAGCCATTTCTTGTATTGTCTTGTTCTTTCTTTCAACAACTTCATTCTGTTGAGGTGTCCTAGCAATGGAGAATTTATTTTTTATTCCATGACTGTTGCAGTAGTCCATAAATTCATTTGAATTGAACTCTCCCCGATTATCAGATCTCAAGCATTTGATTTTTGCATCCATTTCATTTTCAACCATTTCCTTGTAGATCTTGAAGTTTCAAAATCTTCTAACTTATTCTTGAGAAAGAAAACTGCAGTCATTCTTGTATAATCATCAACTAATAACATAAAGTATTCCTCACCTTTTAAACCTTGTGTTGTAGTTGGTCCAACTAGATCAATATGCACAATTTACAGTGGTCTTGTCATTGAATATTCCTTTGATTTGAGCCTGGTCTTTGTTTTATTTCCTTGTTGACAATGCTTGCATAAAGTGTTGGTTGGTTTCGTGATCTGGGGCATTTCTCTGAATGCTTCTCTTTTGTTGACTTTGAAAAAGCTATCAAAATGTATGTGACCCATTCTTCTGTGCCATAGCCAACTTTCATCTTCCTTTCCTAGACAACAATTTTCATTTCCAATTTCACTTAACACATATATGTTTCTTGAAGTTCTCGGAGTTGTAGCAATCAATTTTCCTGAACCTTCTTTTCTTATCTCGCACTTTTGTGACTCGAAAGTAACTTTATGAACTTGGTCACACATTTGACTCACACTTAGAAGATTATGTTTCATATCTTCTACTAGTAGAACATTTTCTTCCTTTGAATTCTCGTTCTCAATTCTGACTGTGCCTTTTCCAATGATTTTAGTTGAATCGTCATTTATGAAGGAGACCGATCCATCTCTTTCCTTTATTAAAGTAAGAAAATTGTCTCTATCACCTGTCATATGTTTTGAACAACCACTGTCAACATACCAACCACGTTTCTTCTTCTTGTATTGTAGAGAGAGTGTTCATTCTTCATTTCTATATTGATTATGCTTTCTTATCCATGTCCTTTTCCGAGGTTCATGTCTATGATTTTTGTTATTCTTTTGTGGTTCTCTAGGAGGGAATGTCATTTTGTAATCTTTGGCCATGTGTCCAAAGTTGTTACATTTGTAACATTCCACTTCAGTGCTCAAGGATTCAAACTTGTTTTAACTTCTTCTTTGTGTTTCACTAGACCTTCTTGGATAACCCTTTTGTGTATGAATTTCAAAGTTGTTTATGTTCTTGTTGTTAGCTCTGCAATTCACAGCTTTATGTCCAAAATTATTACATGCATAACATAAACCAAAAAATATAGTTTGATACCTGGGAGTTGAAGATATTATGAAAGGAGGTACTCTTATGAATTCTTCTTCTTCCTAAGAAATATCTGTCGGTTGGTGATTCTGAAATCTGAAACTTCTCGGTGGAGGAGTGTCCCTGTAATCTTCCTTGTAGATCTCCCTATCCCCTTTGATTGTTTATGCATATATTTTTGGATATGGTTATTTATTTATTGTTTTGGAGCTTGATCCCTTTTCTGTATGATTGTATCCAAGTCTGGACTTGACATGATGAGGTTTTTTACTAATGATAATGTCATCCAAAACTTTTGAGTTGTTCTACATATTTTTCTTTTGAAGATCCTTTCTTAATGTGACAATTTCTGCTTCCAAATTTCCAAAGATCATGTCTTTTTATTCTAGTTGTTCTTTGAGTGTTTCTTCAATTATTTTATCTTCTTCTATTTGAACCTTTAAATTTGTGATCATTTGTTCTAGTTCTTGAGTGTCTTCTTTCTTGTCTAGTTCCACTCGTAGTTTCTTGTTTTTCTTCTTTTCTCTTCTGATAACTTCTATGGCACATATCAATTCTTCTCAGTAGTAAAAATTTGTCTCTTCATATTCTTCTTCGGAGTCTTCTTTATCAGATTCTTCTACTTCCATGAATATAACTCTTTCTGTCTCACTGTCACTGACTTCATCTTCATATGATGATGAGATGTCTTCTTTGGTGCATAAGCTTTTCTTGAAAACTTTCTTTGTGGTTCTTTTTCCTTTATATGTTTGTTTTCTATTTGAGTAACCTTCATCATTTCTCTTTTTCTTATGAGGACATTTGTTAGAAAAATGACCAATACCATCAAAATTAAAACAAATCAAAGGAAGGTTACCTCTATACCTGTCATTGGTTCCCTTGTTCAATCTTTTGACAAAGTTTGCCACTTCTTCATCATTTTCCGAGACGTCATTGTTGTTGCTAAGTTCTTTTCTTTTTGCTTTGACTTTTTGGATGCTTTGAAGGTTGCTTATTTTGTATTTGGATTTTCCTGTTCAGTTCTCATTTCATATGCTGTGAAGATTCCATGTAATTCATCCATGCTTATTGAGTTCAGATATACTCTTTCTTCTAGTGTTGATATCTTAGGGTCAAATCTCATAGGAAGAGATCTTAGTACCTTTTGAACAATTACAGATTCTTCAATTTCTTCTCCCAATCCTATGATTGCATTTACTGTTTCATCAACTCGTAAAAATTAAGCTACAATATTATCATCTTCCTTCATCTTAAGTTGTTCGAACTGACCTATGTAAGTTTGAATCTTTGTTGCTTTGACTTTTGAATCTCCTTCATAAATATTTTGAAGTTTGTCCCAAATCTCTTTAGTGGATTTACAATGTGCAACTTTGGTGAATATCATTTCACTAAGACCATTCAGAAGTGCATTTGTGGATTTGGAATTATTCTGACCGAGTTTCATTGCTTTGTCATTTGTTGGTGGAACTGTTGGTACTTTGTATCCATCTACAATTGATTTCCAAATTTCAAATCCCTGTGCCTGTATATATGTCTTCATCCTTATGCTCCAAAATGCATACTTATGTCCATCAAATTGTGGCATTCCATTTTTATACAAGTTGTTTCTCTCCATGATCTTCCTTTCAGTCGTTAAACTGATTTCTGAAGGAACCTGTTCTGATACCAATTGTTGGATTACTGAGAGGCGGGTTGAATCAGTAATAGAGAAATTTAATCATTTTTAACCATATAATGCAAGTGTTGTACCAGTGTAGAACTATCATCCAACAATTGCAGAGTAAATAAACAATGAACAAATGAGCAATGATACACATACACAGTAAACCAATGTTTTTATGTGGAAACCCAAGGCAGGAGAAAACCATAGAATTCTTTTTCTTATATGTCTTAAAGAATTACATTCATTGGAAGCACCAACTTCCTTTGTTTTTCAGCTACAACTGGAAGGAGGCTCCAACCCCCTAGTTTCGCAGGCTACAACTTGAGGGAAGCTCCAACTCCCCAATTCTATGGCTACAACTAGAAGGAGGCTACAACCCCCTAAGTTCTCTAGCTACAACTGGAAGGTGGCTACAACCACTTGTCCTTGCCCCGTCCAACCGCCCTGAAATATAAATTCCAAATGTAGACAACCTATCACTATCACTGAATCAACCACTGCCACTATCAACCTGTACCAATAACCTGTAACAACCTGTACCAATCAACCTACACCAAACAACCTGTACCAATAACCTGAACCAACATGTACCATGCATCAACCTTGACTCATCAAGATGTACCAACATCATCAACTATACGCCGCATGTATGTGCCAAATCATCAACTATACACCTCATGTATGTGCCAACTCATCAAATATACACCTCATGTATGTGCCAACTCGTCAACTACGTGTCTCAACCATGTACCTCAACCATATACCAAAGACATACACCAATATAACCATCAACATTTATCTAACAATTCATCACTCTATCTATAAACCAAATACCATAAACCCTTACATCAAACCATGTGCCACAAATTCAGCAACACATCACAACCAAAAGACCAATACACATATGCCAAATACCAACAACAAAATACCAACTGTATCCCTCAACAAATCTGATATATGTAGCAATATTGAACATCCAATACCATCTCAAAAGATAAACCCTAGCTTACAAAACATACCTCAAATAAGATGTGCCATATCTCTCATAAATAGAACCCAACCATGTTGCTGCCATGATTTTTTTGCCGCGATTTTTCTTCCGCGATTTTTCTGCCATGATTTTTCTGTCACACTTTTTCTGTCACGCTTTTTCTGCCGCGATTTTTCTGCTGCAATTTTTTTGTCGCACTTTTTCTACTGCGATTTCTCTACCACGATTTTTCTGTCACACTTTTTCTACCACACTTTTTATGCCACATTTTTCTTGCCGCAATTTTCCTGCCGCACTTTTTCTGCCGCACTTTTCCTACCGCACTTTTTCTGTCACACTTTTCATACCGCACTTTTTCTACTGCAATTTTTTTCTATCAATAATACCTGCCCAAATAACCTTTCACAAAAATAGATATTCAATGATATTCAAGTGTGTTTCAAATGAGAGAGCCTTGCCTCTTATTTATACTTTCATGTAGCTTCCTCAAGGGGTTACCTTTTAACCATCTTAACCCACTTTCCTTATTTTAGGGTTAACCAACTTCTAACCACTTGTCCAGTTAGTAATTTCTCCATTAACTTTATTATTTAAATAATTTCTTTTGTATCCACTTTGACTTATAGTACACTCATCACTTCACTTTATTATTTACCTTCTAAAATCTCTTAAACCACTTTCCTTATTTTAGGGAGTTCTCCATTA
>ML785229.1:468880-487225 GCA_009831015.1 Picea engelmannii | reverse complement strand
TTCACTTTATTATTTACCTTCTAAAATCTCTTAAACCACTTTCCTTATTTTAGGGAGTTCTCCATTAACTTTATTATTTAAATAATTTATTTTGCATCCTCTTTGACTTATAGTACACTCATCACTTCACTTTATTATTTAAAGAATTTCTTCTTTACAAACACTTTGACTACTTTGACCTTTTAGGGCTTCTAGATGACTTGTGAGGGCTCTCCAACTTCACATGGCCATAAATCTCTAACCGTGAGGAGTTATGTGATGTCCCACATACCACCTGAAATGGCATGACATGTATTATCCATCTAGAGCAGTATTAACTAAAAATATATTGAAACTCATACCATTATCCATCAAACAAACTTGGGTCCATTACCCAAACCTTTGTGCTACCGGAATTCGCTACCAGAATTTCTTCAAGGGTTGACATCAATGACAACCAACCCAATTAATCAACAGTCCATGGCTTGTTGGTCTCTCCTTGGTCTTCTTGATGTTGCTCATGGAAGTTCTATATTCAATCACATTAAAGGATGTATATATTCTCCTGACTAGTTTCAATATTTGCTCCTCATAATACGCAGAGATGTTTCCAACTACTGTTATGATTTGAGATATTTCCTGCAGTAACATCCTTCTTTACATTCTCGAATATTCTTGAATTCTTGTAGCTCATTGATAATCCCTATCTCACAATATGGATTAGTGCATGGGGCTCTTAAAACACCTTAAAAATAGGGAAATCAATGAAAATACAAGCATACTACTCAAATCGAATCTAAGAAATATGAAAAATTGTTCATATGATTTATCTCTTTATCAAACTAAAGGAATACACATTGAACCAACTACATGATAAGTGCTTGGAGAAACTCACTAAAGTGAATTTGGTGGGCTAGAATCCTTGCATAAATTCAGAGGGGAGGGAACCTTTGTGTCTTACCGTTTCTCGTCCTTTGAGTCTTAAGTGTTGGTGGAACAAAAAATTGTAAGTGCTCTAATCCCTTTAGCACCTGCCTGACAACAACACCAAAAATGTGGGGTTATTTATATGTATAATTCCATGAAATTAAATCATAAATTCGGGAGTTCATATACTTTGAGGTGTAAGCACAGGAAATGTAGTAACATAGCCTATTTTATCCTATGTTAGCAACTAATTCCAATAAAAAACACTTCAGGATGCAATGAAACGAAATGACCTATTGCTAAAGATATCAATCCAAATCATAAACCAATCCAAGGGAATCAAAAGTAGATCTCAGACACCTTAATATTTCTTTAATATATTTATATCAAGATGAACAAGGGTTCTACATACTATGTCAAGATGTGTGGACTATGCATGAGTATGTTTTCTTATGGGATATTGTTTAATCAATGAATTCTTAATACTTCAATGTGTGAGAGAATAAAATAATTAATACTGGAAATCAAGATATGGACAATAGTCAATTCATTAGCTTGAGGTTTCATTAATGTCTTATAGTGTAATCTTTCACTTGAGGTTAAAGTGTCATGCACCTAAGGGATGGTTAACTTATCAAACTAAATGAGTTCCAATTAATGCACTTTAAATTTTAAGTAAATGCATAACATTCACGATACCACCCAAATCGGTCAACAATAGAGTTGAACTCTTACAAAATGTTACCGATCGAATCTTGGAATTATTATCTTATAAAGGAAAACAATAAACTCATAAAATCATAAACTAAAGATGAAAATTTCTATGTTAAGTGTGACAAGTCCTTGTTGGTGGCACTACACATTTGCATTTAGATTACTAATATTTGTGCAATTATGACTTGGAGAGTTTCTTTCCATTCATTTTAACATATGCATTCATTCAAAATAAAATAACAAAATATTCAAGTCATAACTAGGTATTGACCTATTAAGAGTTGCTCCTAAGCAGGGCTCGAGGTAATCTCTTCCATATAAATGTTCCTATACACTCATAATGTTGTGTTTATCTCCCAAAGAGTTCCAATAATTGTAGCACACCAAAATCCTTGGAATTGCATTAGTGTAAAAGGAACACAACAAATGAAATATCAAACTGATTGAAGTTGTAATCAAACATAAATAAGGATTGGACCAAGTGTTATTTTTCCTAAATACAAATAAAGCTACACATTTACTGTAACATAGTAATATAAATCAAATGGAAACTCTAATTCTTAATGGTATCGGGCATGATCAAGCTTCTATGATGAAAAATCAAACTAACATGGAAAACTAAACTACTAAAATAAAACATAGACAAGCTACGCATCCCAAATTGGTGGACCCTTTCCAACTGGTACTGAGCTATATACCTATAGTAGTAGAATCATTGGAACACCATTAATCAATGTTGCAATTTGTATTATAGAACATAGGATTTAATTTACAATGTGTGCATCGGTTCATACACAACGTTCTAAAATAATAATGGACAAAAAATTGCATGGATTATTCCCCAACTGTCATTCTTCCATTACATTCCCCCTTAATACAATTTGATCATAATATTTATGTAAAGGAATAATGGAGGAGGATAAGAACCAAATCCCTGAACTAGAACTCTCAAATCACATCCAATCTGAATCTTACAAATTAAGAGAATTTGAAAACTAGTCGTAATTTTAAATCTAGAAAAACACATATTAGATATTTTTCCATATATCTCAAATATTTCACACTACTACATTTGACCAAATTTGCCACTTTTTTTCATTGCTATTGCCACACATATCTGGCGCACTTCCCATGAAGGAAAACATTATTTTTCATGGAACTTTTTTCGTTGCTATCCACGCACTCGGTATTTATGGAAACAGTGACGAAATTAGGCCGCCACGTGCCATCATCCTAAAGAGAGGTATACCTTCTTGCAACAAAAAAATTGTGGCAATAGTGACGAAAAAGCGTGCCAGAGTAAAAAACCCACCAATGGATTGTGACACAGATGCCATACTTGCGACGAAAAAGCATGGCAAGTAGCGACGAAAAATTGTGTAAATTGCGACGAAAAAGTGTGGAAAAGTAAAAAAACACACCAATGGCTTGCGACGCAGATGCCATACTTGCGACGAAAAAGAGTGGAAAGTAGCGATGAAAAAGCGTGGCAATAATGACGAAAAAGCGTAGCAATAACGATGAAAAATCATGGAAGAGTAAAAAACCCACCAATGGCTTACGACGCAGATGCCATACTTGCGACGAACTTACATCACTATTTCCACGCCTTCTGTAGGTTTTAAAATAAAAAATTGATAGTTTTCCCCTTCTTTCTAAGAAATCTCCTATCACATCCTTTTGTGTGGATAAGGAAACCCTGCTTATGATTTTGAAACACGATCCTATATGGGCCAAGAAGGGAGAAGACTATAATCTAAAGCACTCACTAGTCTCTAGCCTTAGTGGCTTATGTACATCACTGAACAATATTCGTAAGTGGATATATACTTCTTGGGATTCTTTTTTGATGTCATTGATTAGGATCCATATATTCTAAAGGGTTTTCCTTCCTAGGACTTATCATTGAGTTGAATTTTTCACATGTTATAGATGATGGCTTTAACTGGTTCATGTATAATGTAGGGCTCTTTATAAAGCTATTTTTTCTTGCCCCTTTGCCAAAATAACGTTTTTAAATCATAATTTGCACATAAGATAAGCCCTAGAAACACGACGTCAACCTCTTGGGGCAAAGTTTTGCAACTTTAGTTCAATTAGTTGAGTTGGATATGAGTGCACTAGGCCTCCAAATGCTAAGTGTATTCAATCCAAGCCTCTCCTCCATGATCCAAGAGCTCCCTCCTTCAAAATGTGCCAAGTGTCTTCAATCACCACCAAACCCTAGCTCTAGGGTGACGTCAAGCCCTCAAAGGTGACATTTTTGCCTCCAAAGGCAAGTTTTTTGTATTGTAGGAGATAGGTGAGATCCTCCAAGGTGTCTCTTAGGCCTCCAAAGGCATGTCATCATCATCCGGTGTGTGGGCCCTGGTATCCAACCTATGGGCTTCAAGCCCCAAGGAAGCCCAAGCTAGGCTTGTTCTTCCAAATATATCCACCAAACAAGGTCCTGCAAAGACAATGAATACGCCCTACAAGGATCTCAATTCAAATACATCATGATGAGTAAACCAAATCAATAAAAGAGTCATCTAAGCATGTATATAAAAAACTACCTCATCAAAATAAACAAGTGCTCAAAGATGCTATGCAATTTGCCAAGTTTAGGTATGGGAAGGTTGACAAAGCGACCTATTTGGTGAATCATACCTCAAGTTTAGGAGTGTTTCCCAAGTGGACCCCTCTCTAGGTCATGTGGATTGTAATGTCCCCACTTTGGGACATCATTATATTTCAGGGCATTATGGTGACCAGAGCAGCTAGATGGATGTTATAGAGAGTACAGTGACTATTGAGGGATATTTTGGGGTCCACCTTGCATCACTTATCCTATTTCATCATTATGATCCATTCTGCGTAGATTGTCTTTGGTTCCATTGCATTCTGACGATTTCCATGATTTTGAGTATTTTGAGCTATAGGTTAGTTAAATTCACTAAAGAGGTCATTTTGGGCACAATACTTGGAGGAATCTCTTAGTGTAATAGCTCATTGGAATCGGGAGGAACAACACTACAGGATAGGATGATGAAAAGTGACTTTCACTGTCCAAGGAAGCCACAAGGAGAGATAAGGTGATTTTCAAAGGTAAAAAGGTTAATTAATTAATTAATGTGATTTAATTAATTAATTAATAATTAATAAAGTAAAAGTCACTTTGGAGGGACAAGGTGAGCAGGAAGTATAAAAGAGAGGCAAGGGCCTCTATTCTCCCATTCATGTATGATTATAATTTTGATATATGGCTTCTAGCTAGTGAGCCCATGCCTTGGGGGTTTTGAGGGTTTTGACTTAACAAACCCTAGAGGACAATTCAGTAGTGAAAGATTCCACCTCGATTGTTCCAAACTTGGTCTCAAGGATGCAATACTCCCCCACACCATTCTACTTCAGATATACTCAATTGCAGGGGATTTCTACCTCAGTTACAGGTACATGAAGAGAGAGAGCACACCAATAGAGGGTTTCCATCAAGGGGGGTGCAATTGTGGAGCTAGGATCATTTATTTTGGTTGAGGAGAAGAGATTTAGGGAATTCCAGTTATTGGGTTTTCCTTGCAGGTGCCATAGTGCCATTCTTGGTTGCTTCCGGAGGGATTTTGATGGCGGTTTTATTTTCATTGAGTGTGGGACAATTTCCCCAAGAGGAGGGTGCAACATTATTTGGAGGGAGGCTAGATCCAAGGGTCTAGTAGGGATTCTGGGGATTTGATCACTTGGGTTTTCCTTGTCATGTCCCGATCTATCATTCCAGTGGTTCTTCGGAGTGTGTGGAGGTCTCTAGGAGAGAGGCCAAATTATTGGTCTTCATCCATCCAGGAGGGCGCAAGCCAGATTAGTGTTTTGTGCATTTGGTGGTGCAGAACTTCATTATTCATCTTGAGGTTTCACCAGGGGTTCGACATTGACTCGGTCTACAATTTGGCATATTTATCGGAGGGTTTGGTGGTCTTTGGCAGTAGGGCCGAATTGGTGGAGGGTATCATGTCTTCTAGTAGAGCGTGACCTTTCCAGTGGGGGTTTGGTGATTCATATGACCCAGATCTCTTCTTGCATTAGTCTTCATTGTGTATTCATCCTTTGGGGGCTTGTAGTCTCTTATTAGAGCATTTTTTAGCAGCTCTTATTATGTTTATTGGATCCATCTTTTGATCATTCCAGATCTGCATCATCCTTGTATCAGGTTCTTGCTCATTATAATAATAAAGGTTAGATATTTGTTATTGGTTTCATATCTGGTGTATATTGTATTTCCATTGATTATATCTTAAGATCTATGTGTGATAACTAAATATAAACCATAAGTCTGAACTTAAGAAGGCAATCTGCAAGTAAACACCCAAACATAAGTAAATCAACAAAGTGTTTGACGAAATTCCACAACCAAAAATAGTTTAAAATTCATACAAAACGTGATGTTCCTATCATATTGGCTTGGGAACATTACAGTGGTATCAGAGCATTGATCCTCCCAGCCAGTGGGGATTAGTGCACACAGAAATACAGTAGAGATAGAGTTTACAGATTTTGTTAGAGAGGTGGTAAGTTGTGAAAGGGAATATCACACCCTTAGTGAGAGATGTAAGGCTGAAGTAACCCTCGAATAGTTTATATCCATGAAAAATCCTAGGTGGAGAAAAGATGAGTTTACATATTGGACCAGCATAGTAGAAGGTGTCAGAGCCAAAGCAACTATATGGAGGGAAGAACAGAGTAACCCCACACCCATTAGGAGCAGGCAACTTTCCTATAGTTGCAAAGTGCCTTGGGAACCAGACCATAGATGTAGGGGAAAGGGTAAGAAACATATTATTGAGGTGCACTATGATAGTGATGATGAGGTGTGTGAGGATGCATCGATAGATGCCTATTTGGAGCAGTCTGAGGATGCTAGTGACTCTTGCTCAGAGACTAGTGATTCTTGCATGCTTGAGGAGGATAGTGACCCTTGCGCATTGGAGGAAAAGTGGGATGGATAGGATGATAGAACTTATGTTTCAGCAGTCATATCACATACTATTGATGACCTTACACCTCAGTAGAGTGGTGACACTAGTGGGGATTCACACGTGTTAGCACATAGACCTGACGAGATTCCTATGATGACCGTGACACATCTATCATCTCTCTAGACATCCATGATAGCCATGCCACATGAGGATATCAGTGGCATTTCAGATATGATAGAGGAGCCGTATGTGTGGGATACACACCAAGGACATATAAATCCACAGATCCAGGAGGAGATACATGACGTGTAGACAGTTGACCTTACACACACACACACATCATCATCATGAGGAGAGGGGGTCACTTATTTTGGAGGCTCCACTGTTTTATCAGGCTATGGAGATTGATATTTGGATGGGATGCTTACTTCCAGGACCACCCTGCAGTGATGAGGATGTACCCTTTATTGGTCAGGATGACCATAGCATGTGTATAGACATATCTATATGGGATACAGGCGCATATGATAGTAGCAAGACGAGTGCACAAGAGGATACAACTTCTCACACTAGATACAGTATGATTTAGAGAGAGATAGCAGTTGGGGATGATGTGCAATCACATATAGGAAGACCTAGTGGCACAGTAGACAGGGGCAGTTCAGTGCTTTAGCTTCTGAAGAGAGTGTTGTTGGGGATTCCAGTGTTGACACTAGTAGTGAGAGACGTGAGGTAGTACCTCAGCATGACTGTGATCAGCAGTCACACTTCTTGGCAGGATAGTTGAGATTCAGTGAAGATATGATCATGGCAGCCACTAGGCACATTGATGACACACATGCATTGGTGGAAAATTACTGTTGGAGGGCATCAGTGGCACATGGTATTTCAGATGGGGTATTTACCATGGATGACTTTCGTACTCTCAGGGAGAGAGTTTCTATGATGAGGACCGACTACCTGCAGTTGTTGACGGACAAGGACTACCTATTGGGGATTGGTGGGATGTATCACAGGGCCCTACGGGAGCAGGAGTCGGAGATGGATAGACTCACTCATGAGTTGGAGAGCACCTGAGGATTATTGAGAGGCACACAGGTGGCCCTTCAAGAATCAGAGGCTCAATCAAAGGAGTTTCATGAGGAGATTAGGCATAGATCCATTACATATATCTTGGTGGAGAGTCAAGTATATTATTTAGTCACATCGTTAGGGGATGTTGATGGCTTGACAGAGGAGCACCAGTTGATGGAGGAGCATGAGGAGTACCCAGGACCATTGATGGGTATGGAGAGTTATGATCTAGAGGTGCAGGAGCTACCCTCCACGAGGATCTTTGAGACAATCAAGCACTCACATATGCATGGGGACTCCAAAGCCCGGGACAGTTTTGAGGACACTTCCATTTGTGTTCCAAGAGTGATTTACCTTCATGTAGACGTTGATCCAGTAGTACACCCAGGATCTATGATGCAGCATAAGTATACGGGAGATGACATGAGTATACGGGAGATGACATGAGCATACAGTGGTGAGTGATATCTCATAGAGACATATCGAGATGCACGGTGGGATTCAGAAGGGTGTATTGGCTTGCAAGGAGGAGACACACTTAATAGAGCATGCAGATGTCACTCCTTTGTAGCAGCACATAGTTATGAGATATCACCTTCACCGTATCCGTAGTTGCATGGGAGATGAGAGATGGAGGTTGGTTGACCAATAGTTGGAGGGGTTATTTTTGGTTGTACTGGATGATTAGGATTCGGTGATGACTCCAGGAGAGTATTTATCATGGATACCGATGGATGAGATTTTGGTCAAATCCTTGGGATTGACCAAAGCATGTGATATCTTCCAGTCCTACAATCAACTACATATGTTTATGTTAGCCTTTCCTAACACTTTTAACATAGACAACAGCATGAGGAGAGATAGATAGTGGTTGAGGACATGGGGAGTGACTAGGCCAAGACCACATGACATGAGTGCTTTTACCACATACAACATGATAGAGGTGGATCGTCATAAGCATCCAGTTGAGACTTGGTGCGTGATGGTGAGCCTCACAGGCCAGCGGATAGCAGACATCTCAGGGGACGACACAGCTACAGATTCTTAGGAGGATGAGCACGGAGCGCTTCTGACAGTGATCAATATGGCACAAGAGCAGTTAGCAAGGATTGGAAGTGATAAACTTCCAAGTCTTCCATGGGATCCAGGAGTTCATTTTGTTAGTAGATTGTTTCACTTTATGATGACCCGGGTTGCGCTAGAGATCCACATACTCTTCCTTGGGTTGGTTTTAAGGGGGCCTGCAAGTACTTGTCCTATGGACCGAGATATTTTCTCCCTCTTGATCATCATGATCAAGCATGGAGATGGTTGGGAAAGTACTACTTCCACAGAGATTCTCTTAGAGATGCATCTTCTAGACGACAGGTCTAATTGCCACAGGTATCTCAGCTTGAGGATCCAGGAGTGGGGGATCCAGTATGTATCTAGGGAGCAGACAGTTATGGTTAGAGTAGTGCAGCTCCAGCATGGTGATCTTTGATAGATAATATCATGGGACCTGGGGATTGCAGGATTAAGCATTTCACTGACTAACAAGGGTGAGTGGACCTTTGCAGGGGAAAGTTGTTTTGACTTTCCAATAGGATTTAGTGTTGAGGATAACACGTCACTTAAGGGTGTTTCATGGAGGTCTTGTAGTACCTCACTATGGTAGCAACATGGGCAGTTGATGGAGACCATGTGGGTCTTGATATGGATCCAAATGATGGACTCATTCTGGGATGAGGCCGTGTGTCATGAGCAGGAGACTCTTGTTACTGATATGATTCAAGATCATGATTCGCAGGGTATTACAGTTCATATCCTGATATGGGACCCAGGGGGCGAAGTGCGTGATAGTTCATCTTTGGATGGGTTCTACTATGTGTCCTACAGGTGGACATGGGATCCTGGTATTATACTTGGAGGGATTTCGTTACTGCTTCAGGACAAGCAATATTCTATCAAGGAGGACTGTAATGTCCCCACTTTGGGACATCATTACATTTTAGGGTGTTATGATTGCCAGAGCAACTAGATGGATGTTATAGCAAGCATAGTGACTATTAAGGGATATTTTGGGATCTGGCTTGCATCTCTCATCATATTTCATCATTATGATCCATTCCGCACAAATTGGCTTTGTTTCTATTGCATTCCGATAATTTCCATGATTTTGAGTATTTTGAGCTATAGGTTAATTAAATTCATTGAAGAGGTCATTTTGGGCACAATGCCTGGAGGAATCTCTCAGTGTAATAGCTCATTGGAATCGGGAGGAACAACACTACAGGATAGGATGATGAAAAGTGACTTTCAGTGCCCAGGGAAGCCACAAGGAGAGATAAGGTGATTTTCAAAGGTAAAAAGGTTAATTAATTAATTAATAATTAATAAAGTAAAAGTCACTTTGGAGGGACAAGGTGAGAAAGAAGTATAAAAGAGAGGCAAGGGCCTCTATTCTCCCATTCATGTATGATTATCATTTTGATATCTGGATTCTAGCTAGTGAGCCCATGCCTTGGGGGTTTTGAGGGTTTTGACTTAACATTGAACAAACCCTAGAGGACAATTCAGTGGTGAAATATTCCACCTAGCTTGTTCCAAGCTTTTTCTCGGGGATGCAATACTCCCCCACGCCATTCTACTTCAGATCTACTCAGTTCCAGGGGATTTTTGCCTCAATTATAGGTATAGGAAGAGAGAGGGTGCACCAATAGAGGGTTTCCATCAAGGGGCGCAATTATGGAGCCAAGATCATTCATTTTCGTTGAGGAGAAGAGATTTTGGGAATTCCATTTATTGGGTTTTCCTTGCAGGTGACATAGTGCCATTCTTGGTTGCTTCTAGATGGATTTTGATAGAGGTTTGATTTGCATTGAGAGTGGGACAATTTCCCCAAGAGGAGAGAGCATCATTCTTTGGAGGGAGGCTAGATCTAAGGGTCTAATAGGGATTTTGGCAATTTGAGCACTTGGGTTTACCTTTTCGTGTCCCGATCTATCATTCCAGTGGTTCTTCGGAGTGTGTGGAGGTGTCTAGGAGAGGGGCAGAATTATTAGTCTTCATCCATCTATTAGGGTGCAAGCCAGATTAGGGTTTTGTGCTTTGGTGGTGCAGAACTTCATTATTCATCTTGAGGCTTCACCAAGGGTTCGACATTGACCTGATCTATAGTTTGGCATATTCATCGAAGGGTTTGGTGGTCTTTGGAAGTAGGGCCGAATTGGTGGAAGGTATCCAATCATCCAACAGGGCGTGACCTTTCCAGTGGGGGTTTGGTCCTTCATACAGCCCAGATATCTTCTTACATTAGTCTTCATTGTGTATTCAGCCTTTGGAGGCTTGTAATCTCTTATTGGAGCATTTTGTATCATCTCTTATTATTTTTATTGAATCCATCTATTGATCATTCCAGATCTGCATCATCCTTGTATCAGGTTCTTGCTCATTATAATAATAAAAGTCAAATCTTTGATATTGGTTTCATATCTGGTGTATATTGTATTTCCATTGATTATATATTCAGATCTATGTGTGATAAATGAATATAAACCCTAAGGACGAACTTAAGAAGGCAATATGCAAGTAAACACCCAAACATAAGTAAATCAGCAAAGTGTTTGACGAAATGCCACAACCAGAAATAGTTTAAAATTCATACAAAACGTGATGTTCCTATGATATTGACTTGGGAACATTACATGGATGGAGTGACATGGATAAGGGAAAGAATTTTGGGCATGGGGTTCATGAAATACAAGGGGTTGTAGTGTCTCATTTATGGGTGCTTGTGTAGAGGGTGTGTTGCACCTTCGTTTTCAATGCAACCTTTTTCCAAGACCATTTATTGTCATTAATTTATTAAGGTCCAGACACTTGGTACTCCCTATGATGAATCGATTAGCTTGGGGGGTAGTACCAAATTTTCACTTGAAGGGAGAAGTACACATGGTTCCATGGGATTATATTCTATCTTGTAACGCACCTTGTGTAAACCCCTCAAAAAGTGGGACATTCATAATTATGTGTTTTCTTCTGAAGGTATTTGATTTTCCGGGAGAAGCATTTCATTTCTCTCAAGACCTCTTTGGGAGAGAATATGGAAGGTTCATAATAGGATTTTATCTTTTTCTAGCTACCTTCCCTTTGGGCCTTCTTCCCCTTCTTCCCATGAAATGAGGAACAATCCCTTCTTGGGTCAGTACACCCAACAATCCCAAAAGGTAAGGAGACGAGGAGATGAAGTATGGAAAGTGACAATTATGGATGATAATGGCATGATGAATCATCAAGAGGACCTCCTAGTAGCATGCCTATCCCTAAGGGTGACCCACTTACTAGAGCGTAATGCCAACCACCAAAGTGAAACAAGGGGAAAAGAATAATTTCCAAGCAAACACTACATAATAAAAAACAATTTAAGATACAACAAACTCAAATTCCTCAAATATTGAAATGACACTCACCATAATACCTGACTTGTACCTCATGGATCAAGACCCAATGTCTTTTGGAAGCCAACCGATGTGGTGGATACTCTCATGATGAACTTGGAACTATGGTGGTGAAGTGGATCTTTGTTTGTGCAAGTGGAAACTGTTGGTCAAGTTGTCTCTCGGTACTCCATGTTTGCAACCTAAGGGCCTCGAGACATCATCTCCTTAGTAATCCCTAGGAGTTGGGGATAACAAAACTCATTCAGAAAACCTGTAGGTGAGGTGGATATCCGATATATATTCAAGAATGAAAGGTATTATTTGCACAAAGTAGATTGATAATAAATATCAGAAACCACATGTGGATATACTTAGAATTATTTAATCATATTACAGATATTGCAGAAACATTCATGACAAAATACAAAATGATAACAAATATCCTAGCTTGTTTACAAATGTACAAAGAGTTTCATTCATGACAATATACAAAATGATAGTAAATATTATAACTTGTTTATAAATGGTTGAAACATAAAATGATAAAATGAAAGATGCAGAGGAATATTAAAGAAGGATAGATAAGTTCAAATGGTAATGAGAATGGAAGTAACTACTATTTAAATATTAACACAATTATCACAAACATAGAAGATGTATGGAGGTATTTAGGAATTAATGATATGACAGAATATGTGCTAGGCATTTGGATAATGAATCCAATAATTTGGAACTCATTCATGAAAATTGTAGGTGAGGTGGAGATATATTCAAGCATGAATCGACATTGAATACATCTTTGTGTTGTGTTTTATACCATAAGCCTCCATTCGCTTACTCATATCCAATGCTTTAGAATCCTATCACCTTTGGTATAGAGATGCATAAGACACCCATAGCTAATAACTGAAGGCTCCATGCGTATCATATTTGGTAACAAGCCCTTGTCTAATTAAATGAACTCTTTTTCACATTAAAAATTTGCACACAGTTTTATAATGAGATTTCATGTCAATTATCTTACCAAGAATAGATTTTCCATACGCTACATTTACTAAAGGATTATGAAGTGCCTAATAGACCTCATTTATGAAAACAGAGTAAAGGAGGATATGTGACCTGGGCTCAATCTAATATTGGGAGAGAAAACTTTTGTGGAATGATATTCAAATGATCTATAATGAGAATGCTATATCACACACATCAATTGAACTGAGTTGTAGTTGTTTACTTCTGTTCCAGGGAGTACATTTGAAAAAGTGGACACATGCAGTTTTCACAATAGACATAAATATGTATAGTGAACTCTAAACTCTACAAGAAAGGAATCCCACACCTTTAGACATGAAATAGTCAGTTTATCTTAAATGATAGCTAGCTTATCTAGAGTTTCCAGAACTTTTGGAGGATGATATCGATTTTTCCTTTTCGTGTTGCTCATTTTGATCAAATTTGAAGGTACTCTTGTAGTAGATGTCATATATGTTAAGTGAAAAAAAAAAAACAGTCAAGTAACTTGGATTTGGCACCTTCAACTGCTTTTGTTTAGTGCTAATAAAAATCTAGTGACATGCCTCCTAACAACAAAAGAGGGGGCTGATGTGATTAATCGTCTCCATAAATATGATTGCACTCTTGCCCGATGTCCTTGGGAGGAGATAGAGTGACACAAATTTATCCTCATTAACACAATCAAACTTTTGTAGTTGTTTCGTTGCAATGATGAGAGAATGAATGACAGAAACGAACTGAGCCATTGCAACCATTCAATAAAATATTTGAGTTATTCTATGATTATCATTTCCCATCTTCCATAAAAAGGTAAAAATAAGCAAGTAATCATTGGGATCCATCTTCCATTATCTGTTCATGACTAGCTACCCCAACAGATCCACCTTCCATTATCTGGTCATGACTAGCTACCCCTGCAGATTCACCTCTTTGACTACCTCCAAGAAATGCACCTTCAAGTCATAACCCACCTGAACCTCTTAGGGATTCTGTAATTTTAGAAACTGCTTCAAGAGGAGTTGTGATCATGTTTACATCACATAATGGGTAAGCTATCTAAAGTTTAATTAATCGTGCACCAAATAAGTACGCATGTGGTTCATCATAGATATTAAATTTAGTGCCTAGAAAATCAGAGTTTAGTTTTCATACATAATTATCACTGCCTTCGTCAATCTTTGTTCAGAAGACTCAAATATCTATATTGTCAAAAGGTCCCTTATGCGATACATGTATTTTTATTCCTATATGCAAAATTATGAGAATTGTGGTTGAGGATTTCAACACTAGATACATGGGAAAAAGTATGGTTCAAACTCTAGCATTGTGGTTGAGGATTTCAACACTATTTTCATAAAGTCGGAGAAAAAGGGAGGTAATATAGTTCATGACCCCATGAGAGAAAAAATGGAGGACTTAATTTCTGATTGGGATCTTTCAGATGTAAAACCAGCCAAAGGAAAGTATACTTGGAGTAACAAAAGAGTGAATCCTAGTTTCATTGCAGCTCGTTTGGATAGTGTTAGCACTGAAAGTCACACTTTAACTTCTAAAGTGTAAGCTCAACGCCAATAGAATGTAAAAGATAATTTTGGTTTTGAATAGGTGGATTGTAAAGATGGATAAATAAAGGGAGAGCGCAGCAAACTGCAGATCAGTAGGCTACACCAATGGGCAATGGAGTCATAAATATTCTACTCATCGAAGGCACTAAAGCTTCTAAACAGAAAACAAGATTATATGTTGATAGATGGAAGAATGAAGAAGGAAAACATAAGATAGAATGCTCACTAAACAAATATCCTCTCAGTTTAATAAATCCACAAATACTTGAATAAAACAATGATTGATGGTCCAAAATACAACAGATCCTCTGTTGCTTAGGGATCCATAAATCATTGGCATCCTTTGATCCTCAAATCTGCAATATATTCAAATAAGAAGATATATAAACAAAAGAATTATAATCTGAAATCACATCTCTCATGAGTCTCCAATAGAACTAATTCTTACAATCATAAAATGCCCGCATGCTTACAAATGAACACACACAAGGAAATTGCTTGCTCCTACTCTCTCTAGCCTCTCTTGGATCATGAATCCAACCCTTCTCCAAGATCTCTCTCCTTCCTTAAATATAAAATAGCATCCAAATATCCTTAGGATATCAAATCCCATCTCCTTCATTGGATTCTAATCCTTGGGGATAGGTGGCAACAATCAAAGAGACAAAAATCCAGTAAACTACTAATTGTCAGGAAATTGTTGGAAGTCATTAATAAATGGTTTTCACCTCACTGCATGAGGTCTTTAATGGAAATAAAACTTAGGTGAAGGTGTCCATTGACATCTAAATGATCCTTTAGAATCCATTTGAACCCTCCTTGACAGGTGGCAACCTCCCAACAAGGAGAATATCCAATCAACTATGCAAAACAGAGAATTGACAGCACATTCCATATCACACTGGTGTTTAAATTGTTTCTCTCAAATGCCAAACTAGGTCAGGCTACAATTTGGATAGAAAATCAACAAGGATATAATATTCCTCAAAACAAACATTCATAGAAACCCACTTCGTCGTTTGGGTTTTATGATCAAATATCTAACAGTAGTTGCTATAGGAAATTCCGTAGCGCCACTCCTAAAACGGCTCTACAGATTTCATAGCACCACTTTCGTGTCTAAAATATATCTAACCATAACACATTTTTAAAAACTGAGATAGGTTTTTGTTATTTTGTATGTGATCAACAAAAACATCTTCCATTTTTCAAAAATACTTTCCCATTTGTTCATAGTCCAAGTTTTTAGTTAGTCACTCAAAAATTGCAGAAGCATCGCATCGTGGGTCGCACTGCGCAAAAGGGTATCACTATGTGTCTAATATATCTCTAACCATAACACATTTTTCAAAACTAAGAGATATTTTTTTTATTTGTTATGTGATGAACAAAAACCTCCTCCAGTGTTCAAAAATACCTTCCCATTTGTTCATAATCCAAGTTTTAAGTTAGTCACTCAAAACTTGCAGAAGCTAAAGACTACATGTGACCCTTTACAACTTCATGTGATAACATATAGGTTTCTCATTCATAGTGATTTTTAATCTCTAATTATATTATCTCTTCTAAAATTATACCTTTTTTTGTCTTCGATCATAAGCCTATTGGTCTAACCTTTTAACCCTTAGAAAATTTTGGGCCCATTCCTTTTATATTTAACCCTCTCTAGCTTCAAAAGGAGGAAGTTATGGCTCGTGTAGAGGATACTTGGGAGAAAGCGGGAGATAGAAACACTTCTTTATTTCAAAATAACACTAAAGCATGGGGCATAGGAATATAATTAAAATAATGTACTTAGAAAGAGGGTAGAAGATAGAAGATTTCACAGAAGTGAAAGAAGCAACTAGACAAAACTTTGAAGAACTTTATGCAACAGAGGAAGAAGAAGATAGAGAAAAAACCAAATAAATCATGGAACACATTGACTAGACTATGAACATGTTGGTTTTTGTTGTAGATTATTTTTTGAGCATGGGCATGTAGAAACTTCCTCTCTGGAGGAAAATGATTTTCAATCTAATATGCAGAAGAATACCAAATCTTATTGTTGGAAATCCCAAGATAGGTGCAACAACCCGCAAACTACACCTAACAAGAAACTTGGGCCTCAAACGAGAGTGAACAAGACATCCTAAAATGGAGGTGCCTACCCTTTCGTCCAAAACACAACGGTCCATTATCTTATTAGGGAGGAAGGATCAACCTTAGGCATAACCTATGAGTTGAAATTTGGATCCACTCAAGGGCACGAGGAGAGAGATCCACATAGGGAGAATGTCACATTAAGGAACAAGGTACCGTGACCATATGTAGTTGTACAAGGTGTATATAGCATGTAGGTAGAGTTGGGATTCATATGGTCATCCAACCATATGATCTCTCATGGGAATGGTTGCTTGGACGCTTTAATTCTTAGAAGGGTGGATCAGATTTTTTTGTACTTAGAGGGAGATCACTTATTCCCAGAATTATTTGGTTGTCACTTTGTATGTGGATGCCAAGACCTAGATGGTTGATATGAATTAGCATGTTTAGGTTGAGGGCATTTCAAAGGAACTAGCAATAGTT
The DNA here is from genome assembly GCA_009831015.1 of Picea engelmannii. Classification (NCBI taxonomy): domain Eukaryota; kingdom Viridiplantae; phylum Streptophyta; class Pinopsida; order Pinales; family Pinaceae; genus Picea; species Picea engelmannii. The sequence goes on along the minus strand of ML785229.1, from coordinate 470,017 downwards.
TCAAAGGAAATGCTACCTGGTGTAGAAAATGTTGGGAGGGGGGTAAAATTGCAGAATTAAAATGGCTTGAAATAAAATGACATGAAGCAAATAAAACTATTGTAATAACTTGCATGAAACTACTACATGAACTTGTAAAATACTATAGAAATGAGAATATCATAGAAAAGAGGGTTATTTTCATTCCCTTGAGTGGGACCTACTCAAGGTTTGTACAAGAACCATTGGTGAAACCATAAGTTCTCAAAAATGTAGTCTCCTTATTAAGAAAATTAACTCATGACTACAATGTGTCCTCTACAATTTGAATTCACTATCATAATTATGAAAGTATTATTCCAAAGACAAACTATGTACCAATCATTAGATCAAAACCTCATGCATGATTAAATTCATATAAAATAAAATTTAAGCCAACGTATATCACATAAACTCATCAACTCAATTACTCATAAAATTCAATATGCATGGGGAGATAAATGGTCCTAGAAACATGCCAAAGTAGATTTGTAGGTGAAATATTTCAACGGTTGATCAAAATATGTTTATGTGTTTATATATTACTACACATCGACTTATAAAATTACTTATATCTCAAAAATATACTGATAGGTTACAACCTAGCGAGACACCAAATTGATGTATGAGACCCGCTTGTTTGTGGGAAAATGAATAACTCTCTATGCATCCCACAAACATAGGGGTCTCATACATTAATTTGATGCTAGTAATGTCCTAGAAATTATGAATATCTTAACAATAATCAAAATTGTGTTTTTTCATTTATATGTCTCCATAAGTTCTACATTGAGTTATATATTTTAAAAAACACGTCAAAACCCTTACCTTATCATTGTCCTTTCGCCAGATCCATTAGCCCATACAAATTGATAAGATGTTTCCATGAGATTCATTTCCATCACCAATACCTACATGAATCATAAAATACAAATTATTTATATGAGTAAATAATATATAAGCAAATAAGCAGGAATTTAGTTATGTAAAATACTTCAGAAAAAACTTGAGTGGTCGCATACCTTAATGAGCTTATCTTTGTTTAGATAATAGGTTATTCTCTACTGAAAAGGGTGAACCACGTGAAGGTGGAAGCTCATATGGCCCCTCCCCCTCCCT
>ML785229.1:426417-468854 GCA_009831015.1 Picea engelmannii | reverse complement strand
ACATCGCTCTCAATTCCCCATACCCAACAAATGATTTTGTTTATATAGAAAACATATAGACATTCATGCATAACTAGGATAGTCATCAAAACATATGAACATATAAACATTGAAGCGTAATGTTGTAATTCATATAAACAATGTTTCATACTAGCAACATCGATAAACATACAAATACAAGTCATGAATTTATACATCTATTTTTTCTTTGATTTATTTTTTTTTACATTAAAAAAATTGACAATTGGGGTATCATAATCATCCTTTGACACTGTATTTCTTGGGCCCTGTCCTTCTATTGTATGTGTTTCCATGCGCTCATGTACCATAATTTTGGTACGTCGTTGAGAAGGGCGTCGAGGCATCTTTGTAGGGGCGTGAACTGAAACAACAAAAATGATCATATCGATATGTTGAAATATAATTGAAATAAATATTTCATTATTTTGATTAACATTACAATATTTCTCTTTAATTGTTTGTGTAGTTGTGATAGTTGGTGCGTTAATATCTTGTCCACTTGGTTCCTCTTGCAGTTCACCCTCCTGAGCTACATGCTCTTCCATTTAAAGAAGATAATATATAAGTATAAGTCAGGAAATAAATATCTACAATCACAATAAATATTTTTAATTCTGAAGCATACATACCAGAATGGGTACTCTGCTCCCCACTATCATTGGACATGTGTTCACTTGTATGAAGTGGTGTGTGTTGAATATCACTAGATTCACTGCTGCAGTTGCACTGTTGCTTGAAAACAAACATAAATACTTAGTTAAGGGTGATATAATAAAAAATAAATAAACTTTACAAGCATGTTATTGTGGTTTCCTTATTCATTTTATTTACCTGCGTGGCTGGGGAGATTGGATTTTCCCCCAAGATTCTCCTATATTCAATCACACTTTTAAAATTATGCTTGTAACCAAGATTTAGGTCCTCCTCGGTGGCAGCAATGTCGAACATATTTAACTGCAATGCATAACACCATTAAAATTACCAATAATAAAAAAAGATATGTGTTCGCTACTGTTAAATAAATATTCACCACAGTTAATCATTTAATTCTTACAAGTCAAGATTTTAGTTTTCCATAGCCACCCTGGCCTAGTTTATGCTGCCCGTGATTTTCCATTCTAGCCTTGGTTTCTTTGGAGGTGTCAAGTAGCCTATATATGGAATTTTTGAAAAAAATAGATATCAGAATTGTTACTTAAAACAAGAAATAAAAACATAAATGAGCATATTTCACTAATAAGATGACATGTGTTGTACCTTGCTTGACCAGGTCATGGATGTATTCCTTGTTTTTTAAACAAGTTCTCCTTTTCATCCTTTATCAAGGCCTTCCACTCTTTCTCCAGAACCATGGGAGGGTGCTCATGCTTGAGGTCTAATTGCAATTTCTCCCTATATTGGGCCCTAGTATATTTTAAATTCTCGTCGGCTAACTTTGTAACCACTTTCTTGTTGAACATATTGTCGAACAAGTTTACCATGTGGTCTATCAATTCATCTTTCTTTTCGCTCTCTTGGCCATTCCACCATGTGAAAATGGTGGGGCCAAATAGCTCCAATGTTTTTTCATTAAAGTTTCTGTAGAAAACATCATTTCCTGCATAAATGTGTTATCCATTAATTTATAATAATCTCAACAAATATCCATTTCAATTTCATGATAAAAATGAATCAATTAATTAACAAATACCTGCAATCTTCTGAATCTTGATCGGAACACATGCGTCGTCCACCAAAAAGATGAGATCTAGTGATCCGATGTTTTTAATTTGTTCTTCTCCATGAATAGCTTCCTCTCCATCTACAGTACATTCATCTCCGAAGTCATGTGGAGTCCCAGGATCCGGCTCATCATGCTCCGGTGTGTCATGTCTGTCAACATCATTGCACTCATCAATGGATTCGAGGGGAACCTCAGGAGGGTCAAAAAACCTCACTTGTACTTTTCTATGTCGACTTTTTTGTTGCATTGGACCATCACTACTACCTATAGCAGTTGCGCGCTCGGCAGGTTCCCGGGGCACGGGGTTTAAAAAATCCTACAAACGAAAAAATTTACTTTATCAGATCATATAAAAAAATAAAAAAATAGATATGAAATTGTCATAGCTGATAAAAATATGTGAAGATGCCACTTACCCCAAAATTAGTTATTAGATTTTGTAACTCTGCAATTCTTTCCCTGTCCTCCTGTGTCAGATATCTTTTGCAAAACAAACCTAGATATTCTATGTTTGCTTTCTTTAAGGCCTTTGCGACAGTTTCTATTGGGTCAGTGGAATAAAATATTTTGTCCTCATCAAGATCCTCAATGGGTGCCTTCCCACATTGACCATGCCACAATACATTGATGAATAAAATTAATGAGATGAACTTTAACATTTGAGAAATTTAGTTATTGTAGTCATAAGTTATTACTATATTTAACATTTACCTGCTGAGACACAGCGAGTGCCTTTCCACGATCACCCTTGACAGATGTAGCGAGTGATTTTCCACGGTCACCCTGGACAGATGTTGACACAATAAATCAATCAACAAAAGTTATGAAATTCACCTGTAACATTTAAAAAATGAAATATTGCAGTAATATCAGAAAATAAATAATGAAATTTCAGAAATTTAGTTGTTGTAGTCATAAGTTGTTACTATATTTAACATTTACTTGTTTATGCACAACGGGTGCATTTCCACGGTCACCCTGGACAGATGTAGTAGGTGATTTTCCACGGTCACCCTGGGTAGAAGTTGACACAATAAATCAATCAACAAAAGTTATGAAATTCACCTATAACATTAAAAAAATGAAATATTGCAGTAATATCATAAAATAAATAATGAAATTTCATAAATTTAGTTGTTGTAGTCATAAGTTGTTACTATATTTAACATTTACCTGGTGAGGCACAACGGGTGCATTTCCATGGTCACCCTGGACAGATGTAGTGGGTGATTTTCCACTATCACCCTGGACAGAAGTTGACACAATAAATCAATCAAAAAAAGTTATGAAATTCACCTATAACATTAAAAAAATTGAAATATTGCAGTAATATCAGAAAATAAATAATGAAATTTCAGAAATTTATTTGTTGTAGTCATAAGTTGTTACTATATTTAACATTTACCTTCTGAGGCACAGCGGGTGCATTCCCACGGTCACCCTGGACAGATGTAGTGGGTAACTTCTCACGGTCAACCTGGACAGATGTTGACACAATAAATTAATCAACAAGAGTTATGAAAGTAATTGCAACATTAAAAAAATGAAATATTGCAGTAATATCATAAAATAAATAATGAAATATATGCAGTAAAAAATTGAAATATTACAGTGATAAATTATAACAATAATTGATCAAAGGTTGATTTGAATGGTATGTAAGATATATATCCCCATAGTTGTACCCCCTCCATCTATTCGATTTAATTTGTAATCGATCAACAACTCTTCACCTGGAACTATTGTTTTTGTTGCACATACAAATATACGATTTCCTTCGCGTCCCTCAAATATGCAATTTGGTTTCTTAGTTGTTGCCACTGGTCATGTACTATTTATAAAGCCCGTAATGTTTCCAGAATCTTTTGGCATTCCATCAATATACATAATTTCCCCTTTATTTTGATTGTTATCTACTAGTTGTATATAATTTGCAGCAACTCGGTATCTTTGCATACTTCACGTATATCGGACCAACATCAACCAGTGATTATATTTTTATAATGGTCTGACATACTCCATCAATTCAGTTACATTTCCATATCCGATCTTTATTCCATCCATCGAAAATAACCCCAATCCATGTAAGGATGAAGGAGAAATACGATACATCCTCCCACTGATGAAGAAATTTGTGTCCACTTCAGGTAGCTCCTTAGGTGCCCATCGTTTCACTAGATGTCAATACCTCAAGGAAAACTCAATGTCACCTATGCTCTTAGCATCATAATTACATGACTCTCCGTTGGCAATAAAACATTGCATGCATATACGAAATCTTTTCCTTACCTTTTCAGATCTAGTTGATCTAGAACTGGTAGATCTAGTACAACTCGTCTCACTTTTAACCTCTCTTAGTATATCTTGATCATCACTCAATGAATATAGATCCGACAGATACATATTTGGTGGTAGCTACACTCGTTAAAACAAGAAGATAAGTTGTCATGTGAATATAATTTTGTGGTACCAACACTCAAAAAAATGAGAAGATAAGTTAGCGAGCAAATATTTAGGGAACCTGTGTTTTGCTTAGAGAATATACTTGATTCTATTGTATGTAACAAACTTATTGGGGTCCTTGTTTACTTGATTCATATCATACTTGGCATCCCATTATTGTTATCTTGGTATGCTTTGGGGTGTGAATCTTCTCTTTTATAGAATGGCATTAAAGTCCCAACATTAGAGGTGTATGAAATTCGTTAGGATAGAAAGAAGCATTAAAGTCCCAACATTAGGCTTCGGAATTGATGTAGATAGGGTGATGGTTTTGTCAACTATTTTGGGTGAAACAAGGTGCTATGATTGCACACTAAAGAGGTCCTCCAAGTGAATTTGTTGCATGGATAGAGTGTTGGCAAGCATGTGCAACATAAGAAAATTGTTTCCATGCCAGGAACCAATTGGTCATAGTAGAAGGAGCTCATTCACACATCCTCTTGTGGAATTGCTACATGATAGTGTAGCTTGTTGGAGTCACACTGAAAAATAAAACCAGAATTCTACTTGGATTCGTTAACTTCCAAGATAGATTGTATCCAAGTCTGAAAATGCAAGAGACTTGCACTCTAAAGATGGGAATGAATTCTAAGTGAAGAGTTGGATATTAATATTGCTTAGAGCTTAGAGTCAATGAGGATACTTTTGTAATGAAGGAAAAAGAAAGCTCGGAACTAGAGATAAATCCATAGCAAGAACTCGAGCCAGTAACGAAATCCAACATTCATAGTTAGATCCATATTCAAGAGAAACAGAAAGATGGCACATTGTTCTAGATTGGTCCTCTAATATTCTGGAGACCAAAAAGCCTCTTAAAGGGGATGCTTGTAAACATAAAGTTGCATAAGTTGCATAAAGTTTCATAAGTTCCATATTTTCATAAATTTGCATATAGTTGCATACTTGCATAAGTTGCATAGTTGCATAAGTTGCATGTTGCATAAAGTTACATAAAGTTGCATAAGCTGCATAGTTGCATAAGTTCCATGTTGCATAAAATTGCATAAGTTGCATTGTTGCATAAGTTGCATGTTTCATAAAGTTGCATAAGTTCCATAAAGTTGCATAAGTTCCATAAAGTTGCATACAGTTTCATAAGTTGTATAGTTGCATAAAGTTGCGTAAGTTGCATAGTTGCATAAGTTGCATAGTTGCATGAAGTTGCATAGTTGCATAAATTTTCATAAGTTGCATAGATGCATAAAGTTTCATAAGTTTCATAGTTTCATAAGTTGCATGTTGCATGCATACATGTCAAGTGTATGTTGAGTTAGTTCTCATGCATGTCCAGTCAAGGTGATATGTCCAATTAGTTACCAATAGAGCTTCGATCATGTAAAAATAAATCATTAAATTGGTAAAAATGAATTTAATATTATCATTGATTTATATGTCATAATTTTATTTGACCTACCTACCTACCCTAACCTGACATATGCCTGATGTGTATGCCACTTGGCATACACAATAGCCATTGTGGCTACTGTGTATTCCAATTGGAATACATAGCAAGCCCAATGGGATTGCTCTATATGCCAATTGGCATACACAACATTCATTGTGGCTATTGTGTATGTCAATTAGCATATAGAGCAGGCCCATTGGACCTGTTGTGTATTCCAATTAGCATACACAACATGCCCAATGGTTGTTGTGTATGCCCATTGGGTCTGCTATGTATGCCACTTGGCATACACAACATGCACAATAGTTGTTGTGTATGCCAATTGGAATATACAACAAGCTTCCTTTCTACTCCATTTTCAATACTTTTCCTAATCAACATGTCTTTTGGTTTTATCAAGACTACCTAGTGAGATGTAACCTCTTTATGACCCCCCTAAAGACTACCTAGTGAGATGTAACCTCTTAAAATCCATGAAATACCCAAATAGGTCAATAAATAGGAATTATAACAAGAATATATACTTTAAAAATATATCCTTTAAGAGTAAAAAAAAATCCCCTAAAATGAAAGAAGTGAAAACCAAAAAGTTAAATATAAAATAAGGTAAAACATACAAGAAAAGTACACAAAATCATAAACCCAAGAAAGCAAAAAAGAGTCAACATTCAAGTGCAACAAAGTGATATTAAATCTTTCCAAGGACACTACTTTTCCATGTCACTTTATTTTCTAAATACTTCTCGCTAGTTTCACATCCCACTTCATTAAGAAATACTCCATTATCCTAAATAATTATTACATTGCTTACAAAATCTAACTGTGTCAAAAATATTAACCCCCATAGTTGTGTACTTATACTTGCATCAAGAGATGAGCATAATGAAATAGTTTCCCAAAGTTAGACGAGAGATGTTATGGATATAGTGGGTATCCCCTTAGATGGACTAGAGTTTCCCTAATTGGTGTTGGGGACTTGAAATTGTGTAGTGTTGTTTTGAAGTTAATAATTGGCATCATCATCTTGGGTGTGTGAGTGATGTTTGAGTCTAGAAACCCTCGCATAACAAACAATCTATCCATGTCAAATTTCAGTGCAAATAGAAACAATTTGAAAAAATTTCAACATTGGCCATGTTATCCCCGATCTCTAGGGATAACTAGGAGATCATGTCCCGAGGCCCACGAGTCCTAGACATGGAGTACCGAAAGCAGGATTGACCTGAGCATGGCCCTGGAGGGCCCATCTTTATTCTCCTTCATCAGACTTGTCTTGTTAGCAGCAACAGCATCCATCACCTTCGGCTTGGACTTGTATCGGAGAAGACTATTGCTCCATGAGGTAATTGGTCTAGGTATCATGGTATGTGTCATATTTGATCATTATAAACTTTAGATATATGCATCAAATTCCTTTTATTTATGACGACTTCTTGGATCTTACATTAACCCACTTGACCATGGTTGCGAGGATTGACAGGATATCCTAGCAAGCTTGTACCCATAGGTTTTGGTTTGCCACCGGGGGGGATTTTGAAGGGCCATTGTCTGCTCCCATCATATTATCACTTTTCATCTTATCTCCCACTCATCTTCCCCATTCCCCTAGTCTGGACATTAGGATGATCTATTTGTGGGGTTACACCTTGTCTCGTGGGAAGAAGGGGCTAAAGGCCCAGAAGGTAAAAGCAGTTGGTAAAAGGTAAAATCCATAAAAATGAAACCTAGAGATGCCTCGCCCAGGGATCCCCGAGAAGGCAATAAAAGGCCTCTCAGCAAGAAATAAGAGGGACCCGAAGAAAAATAACAAAACAATACCTAGCCAAGAGGATAGGGGGTCTCATCACGAGCCATCCTATTATGTTCATGGGCACCTAGCAGTATGACATTGCCATTATCTGGTTACCACGCCAGGACAGTGACCTTTGGTTGCATGGCCAAGGGAAAGGGGGTCTCATCACGAGCCAGCCTTATCATCTCTGTGAAAGTGCTTGTGGGTAACACTGTCAGCTCTGGTCACCACGCCAAGGCAGTGTCCTCTAGTTAGACCTTGAAATAATAAGAAAGAGCAATAAAGAAAAGAAAGAATAAAGGCAATAAAGGGATTGGAAAGAATTGCATCCATGATGGGTACAACTCGCCTTCTACAAAGGCACCCACAGGTAATATCGTGCATCCATGTCTTTCACTCTACCCGTGTGTCCGGACATCCCTTGACCACATCATCTCGTGTTACATGGATTGGATGATACCCTTTGGGGGCTTTCCTTTTCCTATGGATGTTGGCCCAATAGAGTATTTTGTCTTTTTCTTTTGCTTTGTATTGTAAGTCATTGTAATATCTTTGAGCTATTGAAAGATATATCAGGGATTTTATGCATGTATTTGATAAAATTAATGATGAAATGTGATTAACATTGCTATGATCCCTATGACTAATGAGCCCATGAAGGGTGAAGTTTTTGATGTGCAGGACCATGCCCAATGGACAGGTACCAGTTGGACCGGTACACGTGGGGAGATGATTAGTTCGGACCTCCATGGGGCTGAAGAGCCCATTAGATGGTTGTTGGGACCCCATCAGGGGTAGAGACAGGACAGTGATTGGATGAGCCTTTGCACATGAGAAGAAGAAGGGCATTCCACCCAGGACACTTTGGTTGAGCCCAGCCCAGGGGGGTTGACCCACTTCAGATGGAACGTTTTCCTTTTGATGACTAGGACGTCACCCAGGATGTCGTGACGTCTCCTTGAGCATGTAGCAGTTTGACAGGATGGTTGGCACGTGTGGCAGCTTGGAGGAGCCCAGGAAGGGATAACATTTGACTTCTGGATGCTGGACTAGCCCCAAAAGCACCTAACGTCTCCCTCAGAGGGGCTTGACGTCTCACTTTTTGCTCATTTATGTCTTTTACCTAGAAGTTAATGAAAAAACAGTATGATTTTGGTTTGTAGCCTTGTCGGCTATTTTTAATGACCTAATTTTAATTAAAGGGTCATGATACACTATATATTGAGGATGTTTTTCCCTCATTTGAACATAACAACACAACTCACACTTGTGAGGTCTGATTTTTGTGCCCTAGTTTGGGTATTTGGTCTTTTAAAGGAGGCGCACTTGTTGATGGAAGGATTTTCTTGGCATGTTTGGAATTTCTCTTGAAGGAAGGTTTACAACTAGGGTTTGCATATGCTTTTCATCATGATATGTAAGTGTTTTTCTTGCAAAACTTATTAATTGAATGGTTGTAGGTTTATAATTCTTGCATTTACTTATAAATTTTCTGATTTTAAAACCCTAGGTGACAAGCACACAAGTAGGTCCTCGTCTCATGTCCCCTGAGAGAGAAATTTTCAGCCATTGAAGAAGGAAGAAAGAGCCTAGACTTTGCTACACTCTTCTCACTTCTTCTCTTAAGCTAGCTTTGATTTTAAAGGTTAAAAGGAGGGTGATGTCCTAGGCCTAGGTTATCTACACCTAGGGCCATCCATCTTCTAGGGTTTTAGTGATAGAGCCTTGCCATTGCAACACTCTCCCTCACTTGATCCTCTTGTTTTATCTCTTCACCCAAATTTGTCTAAAGAAGAATGAGAGAATTTGAGAGTTTAATTTGAGATTCAATAAGACGTTAAACAATATTCTGGAGGATCAAAATCCTAACACCCCAATAATACTTGGTTGTTATAAGAACACAATTCCTACTAATGTAAATTTTGCAATCAAATCTTCTTAGATTGATACTTTATATAGAGAAATGAACAAATCCATGGAAATGGAGGAAATCATATTGGAGACATGCATTGACCTTGATATTATCCTTGGAAAAGTGCAAAGACAAATGGATAATATGAGTATTGTTGATCAAGGAGCATCTAGTTCAAAGAAGAATGAGAATTAAAAACCATGGTGTATTGGAAATCAAGCAGTCGATGGGGGATTCTTCAAAGGAACTATCCTGGGTGTGAAAAATGACCCCATTGCAGCTCAGGAGACAAAGTAAAGAGTGGAGATTGAAAAAATAAAGAAAACTATCAGAAAAATGCAGAATGAAATAGCCAAACTGAGAAGAAATAAAAATTTCATTCCTAATCCAAGGATTCCAGTTCCAGAGCAAAGAAGAAATCTTGCTCAAGAACAAAGGACAAGAATGGAGAACATTGGCATTCAACATAGAAAGAGAATCCCAAGGGCACCAAATTCAAATGCAACAGTACTTGAAGAGCCTTACAATGAGCAAACGGTTGATCAAGATGATGATTTTGTTCAAGAGGAAGTTCTTGAATCTGTACAGATGGGTGAATGTGACTCATCCATGTATATATCTTAATAAGATGAATAAGATAGTATCTCGCAAGAAAATGTTGTCCAAACACAAGCACAAGTAAATAAGTCCAAAAATAAAGAAAAAGTTGAAAAAGAAAAAGAGAATGAAAACGAGAACGAAAAGAATAAATCAAGTGGCATAGAGAAGAAAAAGAAGCAAAAGACTTCAAATCCTCCTCAAATGATGTATAATGTGGTTGATGATCTTAGTAAAATAATAATCGCATTACGCATCATGGAGGTCGTTAAAATTCCACAACAGAGAGAAATTATTCACAAACTTTTGGATGAGCTAGGTGGAAGAATGGAAGTCGTTATTGCAAATCCGAGGCAGAATCAAAACATATCAGCAGTTAAGTTGAGAGGAAAAGTTCCACCCTTCTATATTTCAATTGAAAATCATGATGTTTTCTTCACAATTTTTTGATAGATGATGGGGCAACGAATAATATCATGCATGTTGGCACAAGGGCAGACCCAGGGTTCAACTCTAACAACTCACCAACAAACCCTAACTACTAGCCCTTTCGGCAACACCTGCGAAGTAGATGAAGTCTCACCCGAAGTAGCAATGGGGGGCTTGCAGGACACAAGTGTCTACAACCAGAGGAAGTGTAAGATGATTCCAGAATAACAGCGCAAGGCAACCTAGAGATTATTAACCATATTATGTCTAGCTTCGTGAAGTTAACTATATCTCATTATCTTCAGCAGGAATAATAACAATGGATAAGAGTATAACAAATAGAAAATAGCACAGCATCAACCACAAGAACAAAAATATTTACGTGGTTCACCCTCTCCCTAGGTCTACGTCCACAAAACTGTGTTTATTTATATAATAGGTAAACATATAGTTATATATGTGCACTTAGTTGCAGATCCTCCTCTCTCTCTTTTTCTTTATTCCCTCTCCCTGTGCACCCAACAGCATAGTATATCTTCGCACCCAGCTGAAGATCTCGAAATACAAACATACACTTCTATAGTTCGATCTCTATAGATCCACACCAACGAAAACCAACTGCTCTCCACTCTCTTAGACCTCTATTTATCCTTCTATGACTCTTAGAAACCCTAGGTACCAAAACCCTAGGCCCACATAGCCCACATTTTGAGGACTTCACCACCCTATGCTTCCTTCTTCTCCACGAGGTGCTCCAAAGAACCTATTAGTGTCTTCTTTCGCTTGCTGACCTATCCACGATTCATCTTCCTTGCTGCTTTGTTTTCCTTGATCTTCCCCTTTAACATCTCACTTTTCCTTTACCTTTCTCCTTCTTTTCTGCTTTTTTAACCACTTATCCCCCTCTTCGGTTTGTGTGGCTTCCACGCTCTTCATACCTTGTCTTTCTTCTTCTTTATTTTTTGCTTTCTTCCTTAATACATGACCAAGGGCCAACAAGCCCCCAAAACTCACATGTGACTCATCCCGAGTCATTGCAGGGTCAAACCACCTGTATTACTTCAACTGCAGACTGCGCAGAGCAGCCTATGCTTTCTGCTCTATCCCTCCCTATCATTTGCAGACTATCTTTTCTGTGTCTGGTACCCAATTTCAACTACACCTGGTACCTAGACCCTTATTCCTTTGCTTTTACTGAGAGTTGCGGGGCAGCTAGTTGTCACAATATAGCTTCAACCGGCTCCCATTAACTAAACCATCCTTCCATTCTCCATTAAGAGTCTACAACTGCGCAGCTCCACATTCTGTAACATAGGCAATCTCAAATGGCCCAAGCCAATGTGTCCTGAACTTCCCTAGATGCTTCATGAACTTGTTGTCGTACAAAAGTACCAGATCTCCTTGTTTAAATGCTTTCTTCTTGATATGTCTTTTGTGGTAAGCCTTTTCTGGTTCTTTTTGTACCTGCTGATGAAATCCTGCAATGAACCTTTCTTCCTCTAGTTCCATCAACTGCGCGAGCCTGTCTTGAATAGCGGCGATGTCATCCATACCTGTAAATGTTGCAATTCTTAAACTAGGAACCAAGTATTCCATAGGTACCACTTCTTCCAAGCCATATATTAACTTAAAAGGAGTCTGTGTGGTTTTCTTCTTGCAAGTAGTTCTATAAGCCCATAACATTGCTAGAATTCTCATACCCCAATCATCCATGTTAACACTACAGATCTTAGTTGTCTCCAAGATCTTATTGAAGGCTTCGATTGTACCATTCGCATGTGGGTGGTATGGAGTGCTCTTCTAATGGTGAGCTTTGAACTCTTGAGTCAGGGCTTCGATAGTTTCATTGATGAAGTGTGTGCCTTGATCACTCATAAGGATCTTTGGGCATCCAAATCTGGTTATGATATCATCAAAGATAAATCGCGTAGTTGTAGTTGCACTACAGTCCTTAACTTCTCTTGCTTCTGCCCATCTGGTCAAATACTTTGTAGCAATGATAATGTATTGAGCTCTTGTGTGCTTCCTTGGTGGGTTGATCTGTCCCACAAAGTCAATAGCCCATTTACCAAATGATTGTAAGGTTAACGGAAATACTAAAGGCATCTCATCCCTTCTAGAAGACTTCCCTGTCCTTTGGCATACGTCGCAGGCTCTGAAGTATTCCTTAGCATCCTTATGTAAAGTGGGCCACCAAAGGCCAGCTCTGAGAACCTTCTGCCTTATTGCTTTCCCTGCATAATGTCCTCATGTGATGCCTTCATGTGTTTCTGCAAGGATCAATGGTATTTCAGACTCCATAACACATCTTCTTAAGATCTCATCTGGTCCCATCTTGTATAATTGTCTGGCTATAAGTTGAAAATATGCAACGCGGACTACCAACTATTTCTTCTGAATAAATGTGAAATCGCGAGGTACCATTCCTATGGACAGGAACTGGACTATTTTGGAGAAGTGATCATCGAATTTTCTGATGGCCAAAAACTGTGCATCTTGTAGGGTATCATCCACGCTGGTAGGTTCCTCGCCATGTTTCAACCTAGATAAGTGATCAGGTACTTTATTCATTCTTCCTGGCTTGACCACGATCTCAAAGTCATACTCCTAAAATAATAGTATCCATCTGCATATTCTTCCCCCCAACACTGGCTTGTTGACTAAGTACTTCAATGCAAAATGATCAATGAACATCTTAAAATGTCCTCCCAACAAGTAGTGTCTAAACTTCTGCAGTGCATATATCATAGCTAAGCCTTCTCTTTCAGTGGTAGTACAATTCCTTTCAAATGTAGAGAGATTTTTGTTATCAAAGGCTATAGCGTGGTCAATGTCTCATGCACTCGGTTGTGCTAAGACTACTCCTAATGCAATGGATGAAGCATCGACATGAACATTGAACTCCATACCCCAATCTGGAAAAACCAAGATAGGCGCAGTGACCATTTTCTTCTTTAGTGTGTCGAAGCTATGTTGGCATTCCTCTGTCTAATGAAACTTACTATATTTCTATAATAGCTTCTCCATAGGTGTTGTTATTTGTGCATAGCCTTTAATAAACTTTCTATAATATCCAATGCATCCCAATGTAGTGCACAACTACCTCATTGAAGTAGGAGGAGGTAGATCGACAATGATAGCAACCTTAGAAGGATCTACCAACAACCCATGTTTGCACACAACGTGTCCTAACAACACTCCAAAAGGTGAAAAGAAAATACACTTCTTCAAGTTTAGGGAAATCTGACATTGCCTCCACTTATCTAACATTAATCTCAAACATTCAATAGGATCTTTCAGTAGGCTAAAAACGGTCCAATCGTCAAAGTATGCTTCCAAAAACTTGTGTAAAAAGTCCTTAAATGCTTCGACCACCACCCTGTAATAGATGGTTGGTGCATTCTTGCCAAAAGGCATCACAGTGTACTGAAAAGAACCCCATTATGTTGCAAATGTAGTCTTATGTCGGTCTTCCTTAGCAATTATGATTTGGTGATAGCCTGAAAATCCATCTGTGAATGAATAAACCTCATGTCCTCCTACATTATCTACAACCTCATCAGTAAAAGGTGTAGGAAATGGATCATGTAAACATGCATCATTCAATTTCCTTATATCCATAGAGATTCTAATTTTTCCTAACTTCTTATCTTGGAACACCATAGGGTTGATCCATTCAAATTCTTCAACTGGTTTTATGATTCATGCTTCCAACATTCTATCTAATTCAATCTTAACTTTATGCTTATAATTGGGATTCATTATATACAGTCTCTGCTTGATAGGTCTTGCATCTTCTCTCAAAAGGATATTCATTTCTCCCGTGGGCCCTTTAATGCCCTTCATGTCTGTGAACTTGGTTGGAAACAAGTCCTGATACTCATGCAATAGTTCTGTAATCTTACTAATAATAACATCATCGCAATAGTCTCCAATATTTGCTAACTTAGGTGTTTGGTCTGTTCCAATGTTAGCTTTCTTAATTTTAATGGGTTGACCTATAAAAGGTAATTCAATCCCCGGACCTTCTATATCTCTTTGCCCTTCAGTTTCTGAAATGTTCACATTCCTAGGATCATCATCTTCATCAGCATTAATATTATAACAGCCATGTAACCTCTAGAGAGGCACAGTCCATTCATCTTCTTCTTGTTCAAAAGGGGGGTTAGATACTTCCTCAAAGACCTTTTGTCTTATAATTTGTAAAGCCTAATCTATTGTGGGGTATTGGCTTTCAAATATGAACGTAGCTATAAAGTTATGGGTCATACCATACCAATCTATAGTAGCTAAGCGCAGTTCTTCTTGAAGATACCAGTTGATAGGCGTAGTATCTAAGGTGTTAATGAACTTATGTACCCACTGTTTGTTGGGAATGTTGCTCCAGGATTCCTCATAACTTCTCACATGGTCCCTAGGACAACTCTAACCTGTGTATCGAAATTTGCATCCTTCAACTTGGTCTGAAAAGTGCACGGTCAATAAGGTGTGACATTGTACCCACTCCACGATGTTCTTCTTATGTGTTCCCCACCATCTAGTTGGTGTTGCTTTCAAGGCTTCATCTAGTGCTAACATCCTCTGTTGTACTGGTACAATTTTCTCAAATTCAGCTAGGAATGTTTCTAAATGATTCAAGCCATCAAATGTAGGAAGATTACTTACTTCTATGCCTATCCATCGAACTGCCTTGGTCAATCGGGCACACCTCCACGTAGAGACTTCATACATTCTATTATGCCAATTCTCCAATGCTTCTTCTGAATCTGTTGAGCATGCACTTTCACTTCGCCAACTTATATTTCCATATGCTATAGGATTAATATAATCATGTTGTCTTGTTGTCAGTTTATAGATGTTCTCTAGCTCGTAGGTGTGGTCATCTTCTCTTATAGGTTTTGTGTATCTGTGACCTTCATCAGGATCGAGAGGTGCAATGACCTTAAGGTCATTACCCTCGAATGTCATTCTTCTCTTTTTTAGGTCAACAACAGTTAAATTGTAGAAATCCCAATCAATTCCTAACAGTGTAGGATAGGGACAACTATCATCAACAATCTCAATCACTTCGAAATTTGCAAATTTCCTCACTTCGTCGATGTCCACAGGGACATGCTCTAGTCTTCCAAAGGGGCTTATTGCCTGCTGGTTAGCCCTCCTGATCCTAATAGGAGAGTAAATCAATTTAGGTTTTCCCATCAGTGCCCAAGTCTACTTCTTCATAACATTTACTTATGATCCCAGGTCTAGGACCACATAGTCCACATCGTAGTCTCCAATCTTACCACTAAGGTGTAGTTACTTGCTTGTTCTCCTTTTCCTAGATACTTGATTCAGAGCTCTACTCAATAGAGGATCTATTCTTCCAATTTCATATTGTCTTATCAGGTGTTGTAGTTCCTGCATAGCTCTTTCATCTCTAATCAAATTGATACAAGTATATAAGAAATCCATAAGCTTTCTTACCTCTTTTCCTTGCCTCGGTACAATAGATTGATCGAATGTTGGAGGCATTTCACATTCCTTTACTTCTAGTTGTGCCCTAGATGAAGAATCGTGTTCTCCTACAAATTCTCTCCATGCTTCTTCAAAAGTGTGTTTTTCCTTCCTTGGGTCAAACAATGGTGCCTTCTTTGAATCTTTCTCGATCCTTGATCCATCTATAGTATTTCTTGGAGTCACCCTATCTTCTCCTGTGACATTTTCTCCTCTAGTAATAATAGCGACTCTAGGTTTCTCACCGCGAGGTTCAGCTGAAATTAGTTGGATTTGCTGGTTTCCACCTCGTCTTTCATGAAGTTTGGCTAACAATATTGGACAATCTTCAATGACAGGATCAAATGAATTACAGTAGTTGCAAGTAGTACAAGGGTTCTGACAATCTCTTTCCAAATGAACTGGTTGGGCACAGTTATAACAAATAATTTGACCTCGACCTCGAACCAAGCCTCTTCCTCGTCCTCTTCCCATGAATCCACCACGAGGGTTGAAGTTTCCTCTTCCTGGGGAATTGAACTATGCATTATTTACTTCTGACTGTAACTCTCCTTGAATTCTATAGGTATCCCTTGACCTTTCATGCACGAGGTCATAATCCCTACAATCCTTCTCATCATGCCCCACAAATTTACAGAATGCGCAATAAAGATTGGTGGGTGTCTGGACATATTTTTGCATATAATAACATTCACCAGGGCGATGTCTAGTTTTACATACCTCGCACCATGGTATAGTAGCCTGCTTCAAAGGGTTAGGAGCTCTAGAGGCCAAGTATTCATTAAACAAGGGACAATTATCTTTGTCATGGCCCTCTGATTTACATATGATACACCAGATGTCTTCTCGTTTCTCTTTCCCTTTATCTTTCTTCATGTCCTAAACTTGTAAAGATAAACTAGTCAATTGATTCAAAATTCGACTCATACCTGGGATAGATTCTCCTACAGGGGTTGTTTCTAATTTCATAGCAATCTCTAATGCTTGAACCTGCGAAGTGACCTTTTGTTGCATCATGGGAACTCGGATGTGTGGCAGTAGGGAAACGATGAACCATTCCTTATGTTGTTCATCCAGAATCTAAAAACTTAAATGGCATGTCAGGGTCTTAAACCTCTAATCAAACTCCCAAACAGGTTCAATCACCTTCTGCTTGATTTCTTTCAACTTTGTAATGCACTGTGACTCTGACTTGGGTTTCATGAAATCCACACTCAACGCAGTCTTAATGTCATTCAGTGGCTTAGGTTGTACAAATCTTGAAACAAACTTCATATACCAGCTCAATGCGCGATCCCTCAAGGTAGTACTAAACTGATCTCTCTTAACAACTTCATCGGTGACTTGCTTAATGGTCTATACAGCTTCGCATAAGAACCAGTGTTGATCAGGATCCTCAGATCCATCTCCCCTAAAAATAGGTAGCTTCATTTCATCTGCCATAGATATTCATTGGTTTCTCGACTAAGTATGTACAAAACCGCTTGTAATAGTATTCTGATTGCTTTGACTACTCTGGTTTCTCTGGTTACTTAATTCTGCTAAAACAATAGGAGGAGTAATAATACTTACTTCGACAGTAGGTGCAGTCCCTGAATTTTTTGGTTCTTCTTGGTGAAGTTCCTTAGCCTCTGCTTCCTCTGCCCTTGTGAATTATGAATATTCTTCGTCTGATCTCCCTGCCTCTTGCCCACTGTAGAAATATTTGTCTTGTGCCAAAGGTTCGTAACTCTGCTTAAACAGGTTCACAAGAGGAACATTCCTAAATGATCTCCCACTGTGCATGTGTCCAGCCTCTGTGTCATTGTCGTTGTTTGAATTCTTGAACATTAGCTTTAAAATCCAACTAATTACTGTATCTTCAATATATTCTTCTCATGCAATAGCATCTTAATCTTCAGCTTCAAAAAGTGTAGAAACTTTCTTCTAGGTCCTTTAAAGAAATACCTATTTGCTTGACTATATGACTCTACCCTGTCAATAACAAACTCAATAATGTACCCTCCAATAGTGTTATCAAACCAGAGATCCACTGCTCTAGACACAACGTTGTCGACCCTCTTGACTTTCTTAATCAGTGTCGTTGTCCAAACCACAGGTGGTCTAGATCTAATCTCAAACTGAGTGTGTACTAATCTGGCTAGCCACTCATACAACTCCTTGTGAAATCCTACAAAGAAAATCTCGTGTACGTCAGTAAAGATGTACCTTCCCAACCCATTTTTTGTGTTAATGCTAGGGTTCTTGTTCTGAGCTTCGGCGAAGTTCCTTTCTTGCTCTTCTATCCACTTCTAAATCTCTGTCTTCGATGGAAACCACCTTGACGTTCCCTCAAGAAGATCCTGGTCCCGACAACAGAACCATTTGTTGGCACAGGGGAAGACCCAGGGTTCAAATCTAACCCTGGGAGCACCAACAAACCCTAACTACTGGCCCTTTCGGCAACACCTGTGAAGCAGATGAAGTCTAACCTGAAGTAGAAATGGGGGGGGGGTTGTAGGACACAAGTGTCTACAACCAGAGGAAGTGTAAGATGATTCCAGAATAACAGCGCAAGGCAACCTAGAGATTCTTAACCATATTATTTCTAGCTTTGTGAAGTTAACTATATCTCATTATCTTCAGCAGGAACAATAACAATGCATAATAGTATAACAGATAGAAAATAACACTGTGTCAACCACAAGAACAACAAGATTTACGTGGTTCACCCTCTCCCTAGGGCTACGTCCACAGAACTATGTTTATTGATATAATAGGTAAACATACAATTCTATTTGTGCACTTAGTTGCAGATCCTCCTCTCTCTCTTTCTCTTTATTTCCTCTCCTTGTGCACCTAGAAGCAGAGTAGATCTTCACACCTAGCTGAAGATCTCAAAATACAAACATACACTTTTATAGTTCGATCTCTCTAGATCCACACCAACGATAACCAACCACTCTCCACTCTCTTAAACCTCTATCTATCCTTCTATGACTCTTAGAAACCCTAGGTACCAAAACCCTAGGCCCACACAGCTCGCATTTTGAGGACTTCGCCACCATGTCCTTCCTTCTTCTCCATGAGGTGCTCCAAAGAACCTATTAGTGTCTTCTTTCGCTTGCTGACCTGTCCGCGATTCATCTTCCTTGCTACTTTGTTTTCCTTGATCTACTCCTTTAACGACTCGCTTTTCCTTTACCTCGCTCCTTCTTTTCTGCTTCTTTAACCACTTCGCCCCCTCTTCGGTTTGTGTGCCTTCCACGCTCTTCATACCTTGTCTTTCTTCTTCTTTAATCTTTGCTTTCTTCCTTAATACATGACCAAGGGCCAACAATGCCCCTGGAGGTAATGGAAGCACTTGGCATGAGATGCACCAAATATTATGAAACAGGTGAAAGTATTTATGCAATCGATTCCAGAAAGGTACCAGTGTGTGGAGAGACCAAGGAATTTTATGCTCGGATTATTGTTTCCCCCCATATTATCATTGTTTTCACTATCATAGTGGTTGATCTCCCTCCAAAATATGGAGTAGTCCTTGGTAGAGACTGGTCCTCAATGATTAGTGGTTACATAATGAATGATGGTATTTGCATGATGTTGCCAAACAAAGATGGCACAATGTTGAAAGTTCCTCGTGATCCCATAAAACCATTTTCATTTAAAAAGAAAGAGAATGAAATGATGCAAGATTATGTAGATGCCTGTATTGGTAATTATGTTATACTTGATTTGGATCAGTTAGAAAATTTCAAACAAGAAGATAATTCCTTCACTGGGTATTGGAGAATGTCATTTGATGGAGCTTGTTCAAACTCAGGAAACAATACCAGAATTGTACTCAAAGCCCTGATAAAGTCATATATCCACATGCTATCATACTGGAATTTCCATGCACGAATAATGATATGGAGTATGAAGCTTTAATTCAAGGGATGATCCTATCATTGCATATGAACATTGAACACTTAATTATAACTTGTGACTCTGAGTTGATTATAAATCAATTCACTCAAAAATATAAGATTAAGAAAGAAAAACTCAAGCTGTATGTCAAAAGAGTAAATGAACTAATGGAGGATTTTAGTTCATTCAACATATCATTCATCCTCATAGAGAAAAATCAAAAGGCAGACTCTTTAGCACTTGTTGCTTCATTATCTAATCTCGATGACCTTCAAAACAAAAGTTCATGTCAAGTAAAAATAATATTTAGACCTTCAGTGCCTGACAATCAAGAATACCTTCAGGTATTTGAAAATGATGAAGAATTCAATGATTTATTGACTAGTCAAAATGATCTCAAGGAGAATGACAACAGTGTCTCCCCTGTTCGAAAAGACTGTGTAAAATCATAATCTCTTTTTACAAGAGATGACCAAGTGAGGACTCTCAAAGAAGAAGTGTCCATCTGAAAGGTGCAAGAAACAAAAAGGATTAATATTGGAACTGATAATTCCCCAAAGTATGTGAATCTCGGGATTGATTGTACATCTGAGGAAGTTCCTCAATATATCACCATGTTCAAATAATATTATGATGTATTTGAATGGAGTTATGAAGATCTTAAGGCATATGACAAGTCAATGTTCCAACATATCATACCATTGAGAGAAGGGACAAAGCCTTTTAAGAAGAAAATCGAAATGATGAATCCCAAACTAAAGCCATTGGTAAAAGTAGATTTGGAGAAACTAAAAAGTGTCGGAATTATATATCCCATTAGACATTAAGATTGGATCTCAAATCCAATGGTGGTGAGAAAAAAGACTGGGAAAATTCAAATGTATGTTGATTTCAGAGATTTAAGTAAAGTGAGCATCAAATATATTTATCCTCTACCTAACATGGAATCCTTACTTCAACAACTTATTGGATCGGATTGTATTTTCTTCTTAGATGGTTTCTTAGGATATAATCAAGTGTTGGTTGCAGAGGAAGATAGGCTCAAGACTGCCTTTATAACACCGTGGGAGACATATGCTTATGCTCACATGCATTTTGGTTTAAAAAATGCTAGAGCCACTTTCCAAAGGGCCATGGATCATGCATTCAAAGATTTGATAGGGAAATTTATGGTTGACTATCAAGATCATCTTACTATCCATTCAAAGACAAGAGAAGAACATGTACATAATTAGAGGAAAGGTTTTGAAAGATGTAGATTATATGGGGTCTCTATTAATCCAAAAAAGTTTTTGTTTGCTTTATCTAAAGGAAAATCGTTGGGGCATATAGTCAATAAAGGATGAATCTACATTGATACCTAAAGAATCAAGGCGATTAACGAACTCAATCCTCCATATTCAAAGATAGGGGTGCAACAGTTTTTTGGAAAGATAAACTTTGTGAGAAGATTTGTACCTGATTATGCAAGTATCATTAAACCAATCAATCTATTGTTGAAAAAGGATCAAAAAGATTTGAATGGACCCCAAATACTTAGAATGATTTAACAATATCAAAAAGGAATCATCGTCGCGCTTGTGCTCATCGACCCATATTTTAAAAGAGATTTTATTGTATATTATTTTGGTGCAGAAGGGGTCGTAGCTTCATTCCTTGCATAAAGAAATTATAAAGGGGAAGAATTATCGATAAGCTTCATGAGTAAAACCCTTCATGATAATTATGAGCTAAAATATTTAGAATTGGAGAAGCAGGCATTGTCTCTTGTTAAGGAAGTTCCATACATAGTGGAATATAAATATATAGAAAACACAGAGAGCACTTATCTTTGATTAAACCATCAACAACTGGTTGCAAACCAAGGATGTTCCTCCCAACCATAGACATTGTTATTCCAATTCTCAACAACAGGTCACCCCCGATCCAAGGCTATGAATCCATAAGGATGGGTCCTAGATCAAATCTAAAGTACACAATAGTTGGCTAATTAGCTCTCGGGTTTTCCCAACTACACAACAATCCTAATTTCCATCTCTCCTTCCTCTTCATCCTGCACAACCCAAAGAAACGAACCCCTTTCTCTTCCATGTAGTCCCTCGGGCTATTCCATTTCTCTCCAGGGATCTAGTGCTACTGGTCAGGAAATCTCCATGTTGAAGCTCTAAGCATTCTCAGTTGTGATAATTCTTGCATAACTATGATAAATCGCATGCCCATAGGCATCAATTCCAACCTAGAATGATCAATAATTCCTCACAGCCATATAATAATGGCTCTCCTCCTCCTACCATTTGTTTCCATGTGTTGTGACTCGCACTACATCCCCTCCATTTTACCTCCTATTTGGATACTTTCCTAAAATGGAGCCTCCTTATTTTTTAAACCAAAATAAAAATCTCATAAGCCCCCTTGGTCAATCAAAGGATTCTCCTGGTAACTCGTGGTTCGCTTGAAAAAATGATAAATTATTCAAATTTCAAGTTTAATTTATTATTTTTGGCAAAGTTAATTTTAACTCCTCTGAGCTGGTTGGAGGAGTTACCTTCAACTCTTCCAAGCTGCTCAAAGAAGTTACCTTCAACTCTTCCGACCAGCTTGGAGGATTTACCTTCAACTCTTCCAAGAAGCTTGGAGGGGTTATGTCCAACCGTTCCAATAAAGCAAAGCCTATCGCAAAAATTAGTCTTGTCTCCTCTGAGCAGTTCGACGAAGTTGTGTTAAAATCCTCTGAGTAGATTCGACAAAGTTATTTTAAAAGGCTCCGCGCAAAATCGGTGAAGTCGTTTTTAAAGTCTCTAACCTAACCTACCTCATTAAATGACATTAATTGATCTAACGTTGTATAAAGTAAAATGACGTTTAGGCTATTATCATTGTACCACTTGTTCACGACTCGACACCGGAGAGCTAGACTAAACATTGTTTGAGAAAAACCCTGATCTGTTTCCCAACACATGGAAACGTTTAACCAATAAGTCCATCCCTCTATATCATGTTCTTTAAATTTAGGGTTTGGTTTTACTTTTTTTCCTAGAACATAAAATGGCACCTGTCGGTATTCACCGCTTCACCACCACCAAACCCTAAGCAATTGTCACTAACCTTATGCTAATCCTCAATGCGCTCATGGTTGTGAAATAGGATTATTTTTGGAACCCTATTCTCGTTATTAACCATTTTTTTCTCCTCTATCTAAACTCATCTCGACCTAAGTAGACCCTAAGCACACGTCATGTTCCTCTAAGTTGGTCGAAGAGTTCCTCTCCATGCTTCATGTTCGCAAAACTAAGTCCCAAAACTTGTTTTAGTAAATCCTCCAAGCATATCGAAGAAGTTACTACTAAATTCTCTGATATGCTCGAGAGACTTATTATTAATTCCTCCAATATACTTGGAGGAGTTACTAACAACTCCTTCGAGCATATCAAAAGAGTTCTTTGTGAAACATACGAGCACCCCAAGACTAGTTGAGACTCTTTCGAATGTTGCTCAAAGGAGTTGATATTAACTCCTTCGAACTGCTTAGAGGAGTTATTATTAAATCCTTTGAATTGCTCGGAGGAGTTATGACACAGACGTCAACTTTTGCCCCAGCAAACCTTCTGCACTGACCTCTCGGTCTTAATGGATCGTTCTAACTTCACCTTCGAACCGAAGTGGCTCTTTCAATTCCTCACTAGAATCTTTGTTAAAAACCCAATTCACAGGTCCTTCTCTTTCCCCCTGTAACAAATTCTTTGCATACCTGATCTCTTCCCAACCAAAATTTCAGGTTTCGGGGATTCGCGATTCTTGTTGTCGAGAACCTCAGCCTTCTCGATTCCCCGATCTCCGATATCCCGAAATGTCGGAACAACTTCAACAGCGGTTAGTCTCTGTGGCTACCTTTTGGTCCACGTGACCACTATTCCATATTATCACAGTCCTAAGTCTTTCGCGATTTCGGGCTTTCGAATGCCGAAACGCATGGACCCCTTTGTCCTCAGGATTCCCGATCCTCCGAATCCCGATTTCCCGAAATGGTCTCCCTTTCAGGATTTTCCTTCGAAGACCTAGATTGTTGCCACGCGTCCCGTAGATATGGACGGTCCTCGTCACTTCACGGTTTTGGGAGCTAAAATTCTTATGGGTTCTTTCCCTCAGAACTCCCGAAGTTCCAATTCCCGACCTCCTATATGCTGAAATGACGTCAGCCAGCCCCCACACCAGATCTTTCCACCTTATCAGGGTTTTGGACTTCGCGGTTCCAAAATGTGTGTGCTTCCTGTATTCAAGATTCGCGAAACGTCGAATCCTGAAATGCCGATGGATTTCGATCTCCACCACGTGTTCCAACCGATGAACGGTCCTCGATCATTCACTATTTCACGAAGTCAAATGCCGATGTCCTCCTGTCCTCTTGAACCCCGAAAATCCGACATGCGAAATGCTGACGGGCTCTTGATTATCGCCACCTGTCTCAACTAACGGACGGTCCTGATTCAGTCTCAGGATTTCGCGACTTGTGATTCCCCGATGTTGTATTTTCTCTGTCAACTTAAAACCCTGGTAGCCGAAATACCGACGGGTGCTTGATCTCCCACCACGTGTCCCAATAGATGGACGGTCCAGATCAAGATCCGGGTTTCCACTATGAAGTGACCTGATCTCCTATCCTCTAGACTCCCGAAGTCCCGAATTCTGAAGTTCCGATATCCCGATGCCTTTCAGGACCTTCACTCTGCCTGCGAGAGTTTAACCCTCGTGCAACTCCAGTCAGATCCTACGGCTGACGGGTAACTAGGTGAGGATCCAATAGCTCACGATCTCCTGAGCTTGAAACTCTAGAAACAGCCATAACCTCCTTGCTTCTCTATCAGATCGGACGGCTGGCAGGATTTCGCTAATCCTCTACAAAGAAATTTGATCATTCGTCTCTTCCCTTCGACGACTTAGTAGGTTCGAATCCTTTGGGGGTCCTTCCACGACTTCCAACATTTCAAGAACCTCCTGCACACATTACTTGCGGCAACCCTCAATCACTTCAGTGTTGAACACCTTTAACTCCGTGCACTCCTTGCAGCGACAAAACCTTCAATAGCTTCTCAGGTTTAAAACCTTGGATTCAAGCTTGGTCTGTGCACACATTGCACGACTCCTGTGCCTAACTGCACCTTTGAGGGAATGAGAATAAAAGCTAATCTATCTAGGATTTCAGAGATAAACCTCTGAACCCTTTTTGTCAACGCACTCCTTGTGGACAATTCAACTGCACTCCTTGCAGGAACCCTCGCTCAGATAGAGAAACAATTGAAACTCATTTCCTAACTCTTTCTCTCTCAGAATTCAAACATTTAACAAGAAATCATCCATACACAGCATAGAAAGAAAATGTATAACAGAAAGAGTAAAATTATGAACATACAATTCAGCATACACATACAAGAAACAACTACAATGCCATGAATCTGAATTAAGACTTATTCTATTAACTTAATCTCTGTACATGGGTGTTTTTCAATTACAGTTTCTTTGTTCCAGCTCTGTATGCTCTCTTTTCCTTCCTAGTGGTGTTCTTCACTACTCATCTCTCAATTGGCATCCTCCTTCTATGTTACAATTACACAATGAGGGTGTCTATATCCGTTTTCCCTCCACTCCTAAAACTGTCAACTCTAAGAATTCAAAGCTACCTACTAACATAAATGCTTTCTACCTACTATGGACGAGAGCGGATCGCTCAAGGTCCTTTACAATATATAAGTACGCCTCTCCTTAACTATCACATTTACGTTTTGGTGCATTTATCTTCAAGAGTATTTAATTAATTATCATGTGTCTAAAATGTGTTGGCGCTTGCCCCACGCTCGCTTGACATTGGCGATGCTCCTGCATCAAGTTACTATTAACTCCGGGGAACTACTCAAAGGAGTTACTCTTTTTCCCTCTGATTTGCATTTAAAATTGTTTTGTTTTATCAGATTAATGCTCAAGTCTTTCACACTCATAGTCTCAGTAGGAAATTGTTTATTATTTGACATATACGAGGAACAACATGTCTTGAATAGTTTTCATTAATTCTTTTTAAATAAATAACATGCTCCAAATTTATCTTGTATGCATATTCAGACATGTCACCACGAAAGAAAACAACAATGAAGCCAATAGGGGCTAAACCATCTGGTAGCTCTCAGTAGATAGAAGATACAAAAAGTGTTAGGACCGTATACGATGATCCATCAGGAATTATAGACAAAGAAGGAGAGACTTTAAAATCGGGGGAATTCTATTACATGTTCAAGAAATCAAACTTCTCTACAAAAGCAGAGGACCTAGGTGAATTCCGGACATTTAAGAACATCAGAAAATTGGGAATTTCCAGGGTGGTGGCACATCCAATAGTATTCCCTTATCTGGATGTTACCTCTTGGATTTTGAAGAACACAGACGTAGATAGTAGGTGTATATTCAATGCAAGGAATGAGTCGATAGCTTCAATCATGTCCGATGATTTAGCCAAGTGTTATCACCTTGAGGATAGAAACAAAAAGCTAGATGGTTAGCTCCTTAGCGAGTTGGAGCTCACACCAAAGGATTTGTTCCCCACCTGGTATAAAGTGGATAAGCAGTTCAAAAATCGGCTCAAGATTTGATATCCAACAACTAATCTAAGAAGACCCTACCAATATATGGTATTCATGTTGTGCAGGTTGTATGGGGAACCGTACGCAACAAACTTTCCTTTGTCATATATGCCATTAATTTATTTATGTGCAGATGTAGGCGCCTCATTCAACTGGGCAGAAATGTTGTCTGAGAGTCTTAAAAATGTGATTTCAGTTGTTACACAAGCACAAACGGGTAGCTCCCCAGCTTCCATATGGCTTCATATATTTTAGACATAATGTGCATCTCTCACAAATACCTGAACATATGATGGAATTGGTTACCTACTGATGCCACTATCCATATTTACTGCAAATTTCTTTGGGAGCACAAATATCAAACAAATTTTCAAAGGATCTGTGAGCACTTATTTTCTCTGATGTATGAGTTCATTTTTTTCACCTCCCCACCTTGTATGACCGACAAGTCCATAGAAATTATAAGGAGGATTGGGGATTGGTATCTAATGAAACATGGTACATATATCAGGATATATGGTGCAATGAAACCACCTCACCTAAATCCCAAGTTTGTCCCACATCAGCTTGTGCTCCATGAAGTAGCATATCAGAGCATCATACATGAGGTCGGAGGAATGTTATATAGATCGAAGAAATTTGTATGGCCTCCATTGCCTCTTTACATTGGGAACTACTTCTTTGAAAACACCAAACAAGCCCAAACAAAAGTAGACATCTTGCTCTCCTACCATTTTGGAGAGGAAAGATTCAGGAGAAATGACCCCAAGAACATCGTCAAAGAGAATATTCATAGAATGAGACTCCCTTACAAATACACCACTGATTTCTAGGAAGAAGAAGGAGTATATTAAAAATCCAGAACCTATGATGAGTTTATTTTCAATATGCGAGGTCGACTAAGAGGTAGGATCACGGACGAAGAAGTTGCAAGAGAGGTGGCCAAAAAAGATGCTAAGAGAGATGAAGATGAGAGATCTTCCCCCATCTCCCTCTCGACCCATTCAGGTTCTAGAGAAGAATATGAAAAAGCACCAACCGATAAAAAGAGGAGGGACAAAGAGAAAGTGTTGAAGAAGAGAAATGATGCTAAAAAGAAACAAAAGCTAGAAGATGACAAAGCAAAGGCCAGGGAAGAAAAGGAAACAACAGATAAAGATGTTGAAGAAGAAAGGAAGAATAAATATGCAGATGATAGAGAGGGTGACACACAACCAATGGACTTGGATGTCCCTAGAACATCCACCACAGGTGCAAGAACATAAACAAGAAGTAGCGGTTTGGGTCTTGGGCCTTGGGAACCTTTTCGGTTGACTGAAAAATTGGACATTCGTAGTTTCATGTACGATAGAAAATTTGGTATGATCATACAAGAAAGGCTTAGAAAGGTTCCAGTGGCAAAGGGAGATTCTTTGTCAGTAGTAACTCGGGTTCCCATCACAAGATATGTCAGGGAAGACCCTGTGGCAACAGCTAGGGTCAGATTTGCATTCATGGATGCAACTGTGGATAATATAAAAAGGTTGTGCCAAAATAATGAGGATCAAAGAGTTAGAAGAGAAGCTCCAACAAGTTAGGATAGATTAGATAATTCTTCTCAATTTTAAATACAGCGCAAAAAAAGTGAGAAATGAGCTAGAAGGTGCCATCATCGATATGTATGCCAACCTACTTCCCTTCCAAAATGTGGCTGCAATATTTATTGAAAAAAATGACCAGATACAGATGCAACTGACTCAATACAACACTATCTGGGAAGGTATAGCGAACATTGATACTTGGATAGTAGAAAATCATGATGCGCCTCCAGAGTTATATAGACCCTCGAAATCAACAAGGAAGACATATATGTGTGTGATAGACCATTGCCAACATGTAGGGAAATGAGCAAACAAAGAAGTGACAAAAGCAATGGGGATCTGCTCAAGAACTCACAAAGTTTCTCAAGAGTTGATAAGGCATGGTCGGCTCCCAATGTTAGATGAAATTGGGAAGAATTTAGTCATGGAAGAATTAGTGAATGCAGTTCAGGAAAGTACAAGTAGAAGGATACAAATAGTTGAAACATCAACTTTTGTCTCAAACTATCTTATTGGTCATCATTTACTACAGCCAACAAAGCTCCATACTATGATACAAGCTTACATGACAAAATTGGAGAAGGATACGAGGGCCTTAGATGATAGTGGTTCCATGATCGAAGAAATGTTGGAGAAACTATCTTGCAGGAGGATTGAGTCGCTATTTAACCAGTTGGAAGTTTGGACAACTTATCTCCAGAGAAAAATATCATTGGAAAAGGAAAAACCATTGTTCTCCCTTTCATATTTTTCCTAACTACCTCAAGTTTCGTCCTTTTGTTCCACTTGTCATGGGAGAGGGGAATGTGAATAGTTTTGTAACTGCCTCTTCAAGAAGAAGGAGAAACTACAAATAGGAGTTACTATTACTTGTATAAAAGAGACTAGAGACTCTCTGAACAATGACTTTTTTTTGGCTTTTCGATCATTGTATAGACCCAAGAACTGTTTCAATAACTTATACAGTGTTAATGAATATTGAGAATCCCTCATGGCCAGTATTTTATAGAAGGAATTATGTGTAGAAACTGAACAAATCTTTGAACTACTTCAAGTGAAGATATTTGTTGTTTCTATGGACTATAAGAATGTTTTGTTTGTTGTAGACTAATTCTTATGGAATCTTAATAATTTTTGCAGTTATTGGTATTTATTTGAATATTTCCATGCCTTGAGTTTCATGAGTTGTTACAGTATATGTCATTGTAATCTAGACTAATCTGATCATATACTTATATATGATATTGCTTCCAATGTTTCCATTTTTATACAACTAATTGTATTAAATTTGTTTTAAGTTTTGGTTGCATTATAACTCATCGGTTACTTTAGCTTTGCTCCTAGCTAGGATACATTAACATAGATTAGTGATATATTAGTTGTATTTACATACATGGTATTCATCTACATCTCTGCATTACACCCATCACTGCATCGGTACATCAGACCTTAACCAATAACAAAATAAAAAGTTAGCAATAATGGCAATCGTGCCAAATTTCGGATGGGACTGCTAATCCAAACAATGTGTAGACTAATTGGGACTGTATACTGGGGAGGACCCCTTGCTATTGTCGGGAGAATTTGGACCCCTTAATATAATTGGCGCTAGAAGGAGGGCCATCTTTTATGTCTTACATACATGAAATAAACAATAACTGAAATGAGTCTTCAACGAGTAATCATGACTCACAACCTACCTTGTTTTCTCGAGTTGAATCTGAAAAAGAGTTATTTATGAAGACTCAAAGGATAATTTCGGAAGCGCTACTGGGAGTCCTGAAATACATTATGAAACCCAATTTCACATACCTCAAGAAGAACTTCACAAAACCCATAAAATCACTCGTGCTTACGCGAAATTGCTTGGAAAATTACCTACAGCTTCTGAACTCCTGAGGAGAAAATATACATGTGTAGAACGTCCTAACATAGATCCTAATTTTTACATCGAATCTTTACACGATCTTATTGAAACTGTTTTACAAGAGGTCCATGTACCCTTAAGAAGAGTTGCATGTTTCTTCGTCGAACCTGAAGAAGAAGAATTTGAAGTTGAACAACCAGAAATCGCCATAGAACAAATAATGGGAGAAAATAGAAACTGCAGAGAAGTCATACCACTATGGAGAGCCCAAGGATCTATAAAAATGGTTGGAGAAGTTCATGAAATGCCAAGAAAACGTGATAGACTCTTATCAAAATTTGATCCAAATAAACACGGGTCCCCGGAAGATCATATAAATAATTTATTTTTGGCCATACATATTCTAGGTTTCAACATGATGACGTAGTATGTAGATTATTTCCTTATACTTTTTATGGGAAATCCTCTACTTGGTATTAAAGCTTACCCGCCAGATCGATTATAAACTTCGATAGTTTCGAAAGGATCTTTATGAGGAAGTTTGGAGAAATAAAAACAATTGAATCCCTACATAATGAACTAGGATCCATCAGAATGGACAAAAGGGAAAGGGTAAAAGAATTTAACCAAATATTTCTAAATGTATTGATTAAGTTTCCCCACGAGGTAGCTCCCACTCAATCCTTAGCCATTGAATATTATACAACTACCTTAACCCCATCCATTGGGATGTTTGTAAAACTATATAAAAGAAACACATTGGCACTAAACTTTGATGAAGATGAAATTGTGGAAAGAGAATTGTTAGCATATGACCAACATACTCGTTATGAGGAAACTAAATTAGTTGGGAAGAATCCATTGTTATTAACCAAACCACCTGAAAAGGAATCCAAGGATATTGATAATGTGGTTAAAATGGTTAAGAAATTATCGAATGGAGTAGTGGACTTAAAAAAGAATGTTGGTGAAGGATCATCCAAACCCAAAAATTTCCACCCATTTTTCAATAAACCAGACAATCCACCACAACCACCACAACCCCAACACGTGGCTTTCAATCTAGATAGTTTCAGTAACAATAATTTTTTATCTTATCATCAACAAAATTATCATGAACGAACGTCTCCTCAATGGATCAACTCTATGATATTGGTAATAAATCATTTACTAGATCAATAGAGTTTAGATGATTAAATTCATACAGAAGCTACTTCTGATACTACTAACGAAACAACACTTGAATCAGCCATGCCTTTCTAGGACTGGTGTGTAGAATCCGATGATGAAAAGATTGAAAAAATCATTGCCGAAGATACCCAAGGTTAAAAAGTCGTTTCCCTAAAAGGCTATAACTTGCACAACAAAGGTCCACCATCTAACACTTCATCCTCCAAAGGATAAAAAATTCCCCTTAGAAAAATAATCATTCCCCCTATTATCCCAAAACAAAACAACACAGTTCTAGAAAAAACTAATAATAAGACTGGCAAGACTACTATAACAAATAAGGGTAAACCAAGCACATCTAGTGTTGTTGAAAATAATGAAAAGGTGACTCAGGGGAAATTTGCGCAAGTTAAGAATGATTCGAATTCACACGCCCTAGATTATAATGTGATCGAAGACATGAAGAAAATTAAGGCTAATATTTCCATGTTTGATATTTTCTCTCTACCACAACAACGTGAACTTCTACACAATGCTTTCAAAACCCATGAGACTCAAACAGAAATGCGGCTTCTGAAAGCTTAGCCTCTAGAAGCGATACACCAGAAATCCACAAGGTAGAAATAAAATCACCTATAAACGTAGCAAGCATAGGTGATTTTTCAAAATCACAAGTACCACCTTTTCTGCTTACTTACGAAATTTTTAATTTCAATGTACATAATTGTTTGACGGATTTTGGTGCCTCTTCCAACATCATGCCTTTTTATATCTTCCAAAAGATAAATGTCATTCCACAAATAACAAAAACCAGGATTATGCAGTTAGACAGAACATATGTTAAAGTAAAATGGGAACTCGACGATGTGTTAATTAGACTATCATCTTATCCAAGGGTTCATTAGACTATAGATATAGTTGTAGTAGACATTCCAAAAAGTTATGGGTTTCTCTTGAGCATAGATTGGTCAGCTAAACTTCAAGGTTATTTTTCTACTGATTGGTCTCATGTATGGCTTCCCTATAAGGGTAAAGCAAATCAAATCCGGGTTAATAATGAATCACACATGAAGCACACAGTGACGAAATTAGAAGGTAAGAACGAGCCCATTACCTTTTCTCATTCCATCCTCGAAAATTATTTTTTCGAGACTAATTATGGTTGTTACGAAGCTTAGACTTCTAAAATACCATCTGAAATACAATCAGGCCTCCGCCCATGAATACATAATGGCACATGTCTTGTACTTACTAACTTAGGATTTAGTTTGACTAACAAAAATAACATCTCGGATATGTGGACCATGTTCTTTGACGGTTCTAAAACACAGGATGGAGTCGGCATAGGATGTGTATTGATTGACCCCAGTTAAGGAAAATTTTCATATCATTTAGATTATATTTCAAATGCACCAACAACACTGTTGAATATGAAGCCTTAGTGAAAGGCCTAAAAATGCCATTGACCTCAAGGTAAAACATCTAAAAGTGTTTGGTGACTCGGAGATCATTGTTCGACAAGTAAGAAATATTATTCATCGTCTATCTCTATATCTGAAATCCTATCAGCAAGAGGTATGGAATCTTCGTTATTCATTTGATGCATTTAATATTAATCATACACCCCATGATCAAAATGTAGACATTGATATTTTGGCCAATGAAACATCTAGGTTTATGCCTCCCGACGATGGTTTTTCGGTTGAACTAATGTTTAGGCCATCTATACCTAACAACGTAATGATTTGGAGATTATTCAACTATGATTCTTAATTTGTCAACTTCCTTACTAGTTCCAAGACTTAGTGATCGATGATGAAATACATCAACAAGAGTTGCAAGTTTATCGAGAAGGAACTAGTAAGGTCAAAACAAATTGTGTTCCAAAGAATGTTTTGACTCTTGAAAAGTTATTTTATTTACAGTCTGAGTTCAGGAGGCTAGCTAATCCAAATACCAACAACTCCATGATGATGCATTTCTTGGTCAACTTGGGAACATCTGAACAACCTAAGTATGTCAATCTGAGCACATGTTGTTCAGATTCAGAAAAAACATACGTTCACAGAATTATTCAAGAAGTATAGAGATGTTTTTGCCTGGATATATGATGACTTGAAGTCTTATGATACATGAATAATACAACATGTGATTCCCATCAAATAAGGGATCAAGTCATTTCAGCAGAAGCTCAGAGAGATACATCCTACTCTTGAACCTCTAATACAAAATGAACTCAAGAAGTTGTTAGATGCCCAAATAATTTTTAAAGTAAGACATTCGACTTGGGTATCTAACATGGTTACCTTATGGAAAAAGTCGAGGGAAATAGGAATCTGCATAGATTTCAGAAATCTAAATCACGCTTCCGACATAGATAACTATCCAGTTCCCCCAATGGAACAAATTTTGCAACTCATCTCTAGATCTCAACTATTCTCCCTAATAGACGGGTTTTCGGGATACAACCAGGTTATTGTGGTAGAACCAAACAGATTAAAGACCACTTTTTGAACTAAATGGGGAACTTATGCTTACAGAAGAATGCCTTTTGGTCTTATGAATGCAGGAACTACATTTCAAAGGGAAATGGGCATTGCTTTCAAAGGATTAATCGGTCAAAGCGTGGTGGTTTACCTTGATGATGTTACAATTTATTCAGAAAAAAGAGAAGACCACCCAAAACATCTCAAGCATATTTTCGAGCGTTGCAGAAAATACGGGATTTAGCTTAATCCCAAGAAAACTATATTTTTTGTTTCAAAAGAAGGAATTTAAGTGGATCCAGAGAGAACCAAAGCCATTTTACAAATTTTTCCACTGCACAACAAGAAGTCCATGCAAATTTTTTTCGGCATATTTAATTTCGTCAAAAGATTCGTTCCAGCCTTTGTTGAAACTGTAAAACCTTTACAAAAGATGATTAAAAAGGATGTGCAATTGAAATAGATGCCTCTAGAAAAGGAAGCATTTGAAAATATTAAAACTGCTATAGCCAATGCACCTTCAGTTCAGAGTCCTGATTTTTCAAAAGATTTCCTGCTATATACATTTACATTTGAACATTCACTAGTAGCAGTACTCACACAAAAGGTGTTAAACTGAATTATCCTTCGGTGGACAAGAAATCACTTGTCGTCCATAAAGAAATCAAGCAGTTTAGACCGTATATCCTAATAAATCACACTAAAGTCATCGTCCCACACCCTAAAGTGAGATCTTTGTTCATTCAAAAGGAATTGGGTGAAAGATGAGGAAATTGGATGATGGATCTGCAATAGTATGACCTCGAATTTAAACCATCTAATATTGTGAAAGGTCAAGGATTGTGTAAGTTGGTGACACAAAGAGTTGATGTTGAAGAACAAGAAGAATATGGTTGGAAAGATGAATCGATAATGTATACTCAACAAGTTCCACATGTTCTAGTTATTGAAGGATCATGTTACAGTGATCTTAAGTATTATCTACCGCATGGCACCACCCCAAACCATCTTAATGCTAAGCGAAAAAGAGCATTATGGTTGAAGTATTTGCAGTACCAATTATTACTTGGCATCTTGTTTAGAAAGAATTACGACGGAGTGTTACTCAGATGTATTGAAAAGCAAGAAGTTGATAAGGTTCTAAAAGATATGCACGATGGACCAACTGGTGGTCATTTCTCAAGAGACACAACATCTCACAAAATTCTAAGAGAAGGATACTACTAGCCCACCCTCTTCAAGGATGCCCAAACATACTTTTGAATTTGTGAAGCATGTCAAAAATTCATGGGGAGGGAACGTAATGCTTCTTTTCCTCTTCGACCTATAGTAGTGAAGGAACACTTCGAGCAGTGGGGCCTATATATCATTGGTGAGATAAACCTTCATTCATCCAAACAACACAAGTATACTTTGATTGCAACTGATTATTTCACACATTGGATTGAAGCAATCCATTTAATCAAAGTGAATGAGGAAGTACTGATAAATTTTCTTGAGAAACACATTATCACGAGGTTTGGTACTCCTAATTCTTTACTATTTGATATTGCTGATTATTTTTTGTCTTTGAAATTATATGAGTATGTATTGGAAAATGAGATTATTTTAAAGTATTCGGCTAACTATTACCCCCAAGGAAATGGCCTGGCAGAATCCACAAACAAAAACATCATCTGTATCCTAGAGAGAACCGTGGTCGATCACCAGAGAAATTGGCACAATGCATTACAAAATTCTCTCTAGGAAGATCGTGGCACCCAAAAAACTTCCATCCGAACATCACCTTATTTTATTATGTATGGAAAAAAAGTTGTGTTACCCTCGAACATTTACCTGCCTTCTCTCCAACTTACACAACAGTCGCGAGGAAGAGAATGCACAGTCATCCAAAGTCCTATAAATACCTTGTTGAACCTTGAATAAATATGTGACAAGACTAAAAACAAGTTTGAAGCTCACCAACAAATAGTAAAGCATTGGTTTGATAAGAAATTTGCGGGTCAGAAAGAATTGCAAGTTGGGGATCTAGTCCTGAAATGGGATAAACCACACGAAGATAAAGGGAAACATTTGAAATTTCAACAAATTTGGCTTGGTCCCTACCTTATCAAAGAAACGATTGGCCAAGGCACTTTTCGATTACAAAACCTTCAGGGAGAAATCAAATCTCTCCCTGTAAATGGCCAAGTCCTAAAACATTATATCAGTTAGCCATTTCGGCTATGGATCACTTGTACATAAATAAAAATTGTTTCTAGTTTTTCTTTTGATTTTGATTTTTGTTTCTTTAGTTAGTTTGTGTTTTCTCAATTGATTACTATTTTTACCTTGTTCTTCTTGTTGGATTCCCTTGTGATTTTGGAATTCTCACAACCTAAATAAAGTCACATGCTTAAAATGTATCACATTCGTTGCAGAGGGCCTAAAAATCTAAGTAATAGGACGTCAATTCTAATCTTCTTCCCAGACATGCAAACCCTTTGCGCACTATCACAAGTTAAGATCTGGTGGAGGAACGTAGCTTATCAATACGAAGAGACACTGAGAAAACATAGAGCCAAGAGACTATGTTAAACAACATATTGTTATGTTACAAGAGATAAATGAAATGGTCTAGATGAGATGTTTGTAGTAGGTTAGGAATCACAACTTAGGAAGTTTGCTCATCTATAATCAAGTTAGTAGATCTCACCATCACAGGTGTCATCCCTAGTGCCTTTAAAGGTTAACTGGACTCCCCCCATCCACCTATATCACTAAATAAAAGAGAATCAAATATTATAAAAGGTAAAGGTTTCGGGAAAGGATTTCCAGATCACATGGGACATGCAAGTATCTTTGTCGGGGATATGGACGCTCGCTGGCAGCGGAGAAAGGATTGTGACACTGGGGTGACTCCGTCGAGGCTATGGACGCTCGCTGGCAGCGGAACAACACCATAGAAATGTATCACACTTGTATTCTCAACATTCTTGATGTTTCCTTTCTACTTTACTGCCTACATCTTTCCTTCAACCTTTCACTATAAAGTTTGATATAAGTTTGAAATCAATCTATTAAAATTGAATGGGTCTCAACACTTTTTGAATCACCTCGATCTTTTAAATATGCAAGTCGTGAGACCTATCTTTTCTCCCTTATGATTTTTTGTGATGGATTTTCCTTCCTAATAAAATTATGAATGGATGTCATTTTTTAGAGATCCAAGACTTTGCCCACTCTGTTGCCATTTGTTGTGACTAACACTGCAACCCCTCCATTTTACCTCATATTTGGATACTTTCCTAAAATGTAGCCCCCTTATTTTTTAATCCAAAAGAAAAATCTCATAATCCCCCTTGGTCAATCAAAGGCTTCTTCTGGTAACTCCTGGTTCACTTGAAAAATTGAGAAATTATTCAAAGTTCAAGTTTAAAAAAAAAAATAGCAAAGTTAATTTTAACTCCTCCGAGCTGCTCGGAGGAGTTACTTTCAACTCTTCTGAGTTTCTCGAAGGAGTTACCTTCAACTCTTATGAGTTGCTCGGAGGAGTTACCTTCAACTCTTCCTGACTGCTCGAATGATTTACCTTCAACTCTTCTGAGTAGCTCAGAGGAGTTACCTTCAACTCTTTCGAGCAGCTTGAAGGAGTTCTTACCAACCATTTCAATAAAGCAAAACCTATCATAAGAGTTAATCTTATCTCCTCCTAGCAGTTCGACGAAGTTGTGTTAAAAGCCTCTAAGCACATTCGATGAATTTGTTTTAAAAGGCTCTGAGCAAAACTAGCGAAGTTCTTCTTAAAGTCTATGACCTAACCTACCTCATTAAACAACATTAATTGACCTAAGACTATATAAAGTAAAATGGATTTTAGGATATTATCATTATACCACTTGCTCGCGAATCGACAACAAAGAGTTGGGCTAAACATTGTTCGAGCAAAACCCTGTTTCGTTCCCCAACACGTGGCAACGTTTAACCGGTAATTGCATCCCTCTCTATCGTGTTCTTTAAATTCAGGGTTTGGTTTTACTTTTCTCCCTAGCACATAAGATGGCACTTGTCGGTATTCACCGCTTCACTAACACCAGTCCCTACACAGTTGTCACTACCCTTATGCTAATCCTCAACATACTA
This sequence comes from Picea engelmannii, assembly GCA_009831015.1. Classification (NCBI taxonomy): domain Eukaryota; kingdom Viridiplantae; phylum Streptophyta; class Pinopsida; order Pinales; family Pinaceae; genus Picea; species Picea engelmannii. The sequence goes on along the minus strand of ML785229.1, from coordinate 431,235 downwards.
ATGGTTGCAGAATATGATTATTTCTAGAACTCTATTCTCGTTGTTAACCATTTCTGACACCACTCTCTAAACTCATCTCGACATAAGTAGATCCTAAGCACACGTCCTGTTCCTCTAAGTTGGTCGAAGAGTTCCTCTCCCTGCTTTGTGTTCGTAAAACTAAGTCCCGAAAATTGTTTTAGTAACTTCTCTGAGCATATCAGAGAAGTTACTACTAACTTCTCTGATATGCTCTGGAGAGTTATTATTAACTCCTTCGATCTGCTCATAGGAGTTACTAACAAATCCTTTGAGTAGATTAGAGGAGTTCTTTGTAAAACATCCAAGTACCCCAAGACTAGTTGAGACTCTTTTGAATGTTGCTCGAAGTAGTTGATATTAAATCCTCCGAACCGCTCAGAGGAGTTACTATTAACTCCTTCAAACTGCTCGAAGGAGTTACTATAAATTCCTCTAAACTGCTCAGAGCAGTTACTCTTTTTCCCTCCGATTTGCATTTAAAATTGTTTTGTTTTATTAGATTAATGCTCAAGTGTTTCACGCTCATAGTCTCAGTAGGAAATTGATTGCTATTTGAAATATACGAGGAACAACATGTCTTCAATAGTTTTCATTAATTATTTTTATATAAATAACATGCTCCAAATGTATCTTGTATGTATATTCAGACATGTGACCACGAAAGAAAACAACAATGAATCCAGTAGGGGTTGAACCATCTGGCAACTCTTAGAAGATAACAGATATAGAAAGTTTTAGGAACGTATACGACGATACATCACTAATTATGGACAAATAAGGAGAGACATTGAAATAGGGGGAATTTTATTACATGTTCAAGAAATCAAACTTCTCTATAGAAGTAGAGGACCCAAGTGAACTCCAGGCATTTAAGAACATCAGAAAATCAGGAATTGTCAGGGTGGGGACACATCCAACAGTATTCCCTTGTGTAGTTTCTATCTCTTGGATTTTGAAGAATGCAGACGTAGATAGTAGGTATATCTTCAATGCAAGGAAGGATTTGATAGCTTCATTTAGGCCTGATGATTTAGCCAAGTGTTATCACCTTGAGGCTGAAAACAAAAAACTATATGGTCAGCTCCTTAGCAAGTTGGAGCTCACACCAAATGATTTGTTCCCCACCTGGTATAAAGCATATAAGTAGTTCCAATATCGGCTCAAGAGTCGATATCCCACAACTAATATAAGAAGACCCTACCAATATATGATAGCCATGTTGTGCAAGTTATATGGGGAATCGGACACAACACACTTTCCTTTGTCATATATTCCATTAATTTATTTATGTGCAGATGTAGGCGCTTCATTCAACTGGGCAGACATATTGTCTGAGAATAATAAAAATGTGATTTCGTTTGTTACACAAGCACAATCGGGTAGCTTCCCCATCTTCCATATGGATTCATATCTTTTATACATAATGTGCATCGCTCACAAATACCTGAACATGGGATGGATTCGGTTACCCGTTGATGTCGCTATCCATATTTAGTGCAAAGTTCTTTGGGAGCACAAATACCGAACAAATTATCAAAGGATCTGTGAACAATTCCTTGTTTCGTTGTATGAGTTCATTTTTTTCACCTCCCCACCTTGTATTGACTGACAAGGCCATAACAATTATAAGGAGGATTGGGGATTGGTATCTAATGGAACATGGTACATATATCAGGATATATGGTGCAATGAAACTACCTCACCTAGTTCCTAAGTTCGTCCTAGATAAGCTTATGCTCCAGGAAGTAGCATATCATACCATCATACATGGGGTCTAAGGAATGTTATATAGATCGAAGAAAGTCATATGGCCTCAATTGCCTCTTTACATTAGGAACTACTTCTATGAAAACACCAAACAAGCCCAGACAAAAGTACACATCTTGCTCTCTTACCATTTTGGAGAGGAAATATTCAGGAGACATGACCCTGAGAACATCATCAAAGAGAATCTTCATAGCATGAGACTCCCTTACGAATACACCACCGAGTTCTGGGAAGAATAAGGAGTACTTAAAAATGCCATAACCTATGATGAGGTTATTTTCAATAGGAGGGGTCAACCAAGAGGTAGGATCGCAGATGAAGAAGCTTCAAGAGGGGCAACCATAAAATATGCAGAGAGAGATGAAGTTGAGAGATATTCCCCCCTCTCCCTCTCGACCCATTCAAGTTCTAGAGAAGAATATGAAGAATCAGTAACCGATAAAAAGAGGAGGGACAAAGAGAAAGTGTTGAAGAAGAGAAATGATGCTAAAAAGAAACAAAAGCTAGAAGATGAAAAAGAAAAGGCCAAGGCAGAAAAGGAAGCAGTAAATAAATTTGTTGAAGAAGAAAGGTATAAGAAATATGTAGACGATAGAGAGGGTCACATGCACTCAATGGAATTGGATGTCTCTGGAACATCCACCGCATGCACAGAAACAGAAACAACAAGTAGCGGTTTGGGTCTCGGGCCTTGGCAACCCTTTCAATCGACTGAATTATTGGACATCCGCAGTTTCACTTACGATAGAAAAACTAGTCGGATCGTACAAGAAAGGGTTAAAAAGGTTCTAGCAGTAGAGGGAGCTCCTTTGTCATTAGTAACCTAGGTTCCCATCATAGGAGATGTCAGGGAAGACCCTGTGGAAACAACTAGGGAAAGATTTGCATTCATGGATGCAACTGTGGATAATATACAAAGGTTGTGCCAACAGAATGAGGAAAAGGAAACGAGGATCAAAGAGATAGAATAGAAGCTCCAGCAAGTTAGGATAGATGAGAGAAGTATTCTCAATTTTAAAGCCATCACAAAATAAGTGAGAAATGAGTTGGAAGTTTCCATCATCAATATGCATGCCAACCTGCATCTCTCACAAAATGTGGATGCAACAGTTATTAAACAAAATGACTGGATGCAGATGTAGCTGACTCGATACAACACTATCCGGGAAGGTATAGCAAACATTGATAATTGGATATTAGAAAATCCTAATGCGCCTTCGTAGTTATACAAACCCTCAAAATCAACAAGAAATATAGATATGTATGCGCTATACCATTTCCAACAGGTAGGGAAATGAGCAGACAAAGAAGTGACCAAAGAAATGGGGATCTTCTCAAGAACTCACAAAGCTTCTCAAGAGCGGATAAGGCATAGTTGGATCCCAATGTTAGATGAACTTGGGAAGAATTTATTCATGGAAGAATTAGTGAATGTAGTTCAAGAAAGTACAAGTAGAAGGACACAAATAGTTGAAACATCAAATTTTGTCTCAATCGATCTTATTGATCATCCTTTACTACAACCAACAAAGCTCCATACTATGATCAGGCTTACATGAAAAAATTGGAGAAGGATATGAGCGCCTTGGATGATAGAATTTCCATGAATGAAGAAATACTGGAGAAGCTATCTTACAGGAGGATTGAGTCACTGTATAGCCAGTTGGAAGTTTGGACGGCTTATCTCCAGAGCAAAAGATCATAGGAAAAGGACAAACCATTGTTTTCCCTTTTGTATTTTTCCTAACAACTATCAATTTCCATTTGAGCTTCTCTGGATCTTTGGAAGGCTACTTCTTCTTCAAAGGCAACATCTCTTATTATTTCAATTTGTCTATGACCAGGAATGTATATTCGATATGCTTTTGAGGATTCACTGTATCCTACAAATGTGCCCTTTCTCCCTGAAGGTTATAGCTTGGATCTCTTCTCTTTGGGTACATGGAAATATATTGGACACCCAAATATTATGAAGTGTCCAATATCAAACTCCACTCCAGTGAAGGCTTCTTTTGGAGTAATTTTCTTCAGGATCTGAAGAGAACTTTTGTTTTGAACATACAATGTTGTCATACATGCTTCTGCCCATAGAGTCATAGGTAGACTCTGATCATGTATCATTTTTTTGGTTTCCTCAATGATAGTTATGTTTTTCCTTTCAGCAACCCCATTTTTTTTAGGGTTGTAAGGAACTGTGAACTCCCTCTAGATCCCTGCTTCAATACAAAAATTGTTGAAATATTTTGAGGTGTATTCTCCTCCATTATCTAGATCTTAGTACTTTGATTTTTCTTCTGGTCTCGTTCTCAACCTGAGCTTTGAATTCATGGAATTTTGCAAGGAGTCCATCCTTGTTCTTCAGAAAGTAAATGCAAGTTTTCCGGTAGTGATCGTCTATGAAGATTACATAGTATAAGTATCCATTCAGATATGCAACAGTCATAGGCTCACACACATCTAAATGTATCAAGTCCAAGATTTCCTTGGATCTATTGTCATTGCTTGGGAAGGATTCTTTAACATTTTTTCCAAGAGCACAACCTTTGGAAACACCTTTATGTTGAATCTGTATTTCTGGTAGACATGTTACCATTTTCCCTAGAGCTGGGAGAGATCTATAATGAATGTGAGCAAGTCTTCTATGCCATAGCTCACTCAAGCCGATAGTGTCATGTAGGAGGGCATGGACTGGTTTGACGGTTAATCTGTACAAGTTGTTTTCTCGGACATTAATTGCCTTGGAAGAATTTATATGAGAGTCTTTGTGCAATGCAAGGACTCTTCCTTCTGAGAAAGTAACCTTGTAGCCTTTGTTTTCCAAGGCAGAAATAGAGACAAGGTTCCTCTTCATTCCGCGTACATAAATTACTTCTTTTAATTCAAGTTGCATATCTGAATCTAGTTGGTGTTAAGGTTTAAGCTATTATTAGAGTTCTTTTCATTTCACTAGATAGCAATAGCATAAGATAGGATCACTGAGAAATGCTCATCACAAGAGACACATCATTTATCCTGGGAAACCCTCATGGG
>ML785229.1:414216-425961 GCA_009831015.1 Picea engelmannii | reverse complement strand
TCTCTCTCTCTGCAGCTCTGAAACTTGCTTCTAAATGAACTAGTGAGTGTGTGTCTAAGTGAGGCACTAGCCTCCTTATTTATACAACTCTGGAACGTGTGGAGGTGTCTTTTCACTAGCAAGGCCGACTTCTCAATCTAGGTGGTTATAGCCACCTTTAATATATTCTGGGGCCGACTTCTTATTCTTCCTATTACAAATATGTTTTGACCAATCCGCAAAAGGGGATTTGGTCTTTTACAATATCCGACATGATCAATCCGCAATAGGGGATTGATCTAATGAATAATACAACAATAATAATTAGAATACACTTTGCAGTTACAATATTTCAACAGTTGGAAGGTAGAAGTTCCAACTCCTCTCACATTATATTTGGCATCATCTCCAAGGACAACATGTATATGTGTCTCTTTCTCAACAAAATGGGTTAGGTGATCTCTAAGATCAGTCATGTGCCTGGAGGCACCACTATCAATTAACTAAGTATTATCATTAGTAGGGACCATACCTGAGAGTGTTGAGATGTTGATGTCTTCATCTCCTTAAGGTTTTGTCTTCCTGGAACTGAGTTTGCTTGAACCATCAAGCTTGCCTCCCATCATGATTTTGCTCATTTTAATTTTGGATTCTTCACAAACCCTTGTCAACTAGGCTAGAAAACCTAACGGCTAGGCTAGGCTAGCACTTTTAGATTTTGTTGGACTTATGACTGCCAAAAATAAGCCTTTGAAGGATATGATAGCACTGGTACGCTGAATAGCTCCTTCAAGGAGTTGCAGAAACCCAATTCTGAAATTTTCTGCAGAAATTAGCGAAACCCTAGACACCCTAGGGCCAAAAAGTCAAAATGTTCATAATTGCAATTTGAGACTTGTTGGAGGTGCGTTGAAGGAGGCCTTACACACCTATGCGCTTTTTATCCCCAACATCCAAGTGCCAAGTGCTGAAAACTCCCAGAAGGGTAGGCTATACGGATTTTCTGGGAACCCTAGGAGGGTCGTACGGTTTCTGCAGGAGAGAGAGGATGGTTGAAAGTTGTTTGTGCAATGGATTCTTCAAGACCTATGCTCTGATACCATGTTGATTTTTCAATAAGAAAGGTTTAAGCATGAAGTTCATTCCTTTTTAGCATTTAACTTAAATGATAAACAAATATGTTACAACAACCAAGATCACAAGAAGAAACACCATGCACAAGAACACAAGAAGTATCCTGGGAAACCCTTCTCAACAAGGAAATAAAACCCAACCAAATCCTTTGTTATATTCTTCAAGAGAAATACCTTCACCACCAAGAAAATCTAGCACACAAGAGGGTGCTTGCAAACCCTAGAATACTAGTGCCCAAGAGAGGTGTGCACTTTTCCCAAGAAGATGTACTTGCTGAAATTTCCAAACTCACACAAAATATATGATTCCTCAATGGGGAATCTACCTTTACTTATATTATACTTGACTTGTCAACAAAAGTGTCTATTGGCACAACAGGGTCAACCTCTCTAACTCACAATATAATTAATAATAACCATATTAATTATCTTTTACATTAATTAACAATTACATTAAGGTGGGGCCGACCTGTACCCTTTACATTACAATTAGGGTTACAGGCATGTATGGATCTTGAACAATATAGCAAGGGATCTCATACACCCACTAGTTCTCAACCACTAGGGGCACATCCATAGGGATGTCCATATCTTTATCTCACAACGTCTCACAGGAGAACCACACTCACTAGTGCTCAACCACTATGATTATGTTCACCTATGCTCATCCACAGGCACATCCACTCAACAAATCTTCTTTACCACTGCATTACATAGGAGAGTCATCTAGAGTTCATCATCTCAACTCTTTGCTCAGATGAGCCTAATACATCATCTTCATCTCTATCTCATGATGATGTACCCATCTCTATGGGAATTCACACGTTCACCTTTTGCTCAGCCACAGGCATGTCCAACTCAACAGATCTCCTTTCTCACTACGTTACACAGGAGAATCATATGGAGTTCTCCTCAACTCTCTGTAAAGAGGAGGCCATCTCTGTCTCAGATAGGAACCACACACCCTTCTCATGGGCTCTCTCTCAGGTGTGTGTCCTGGAGAATGTCTCACGTAGTTGTAATCATCAACAGTTTATAGGGATCAAACCCGGGGTGTTACAGTATATGTGGAGGACATTTTGCACCAACAGCTACTCCGCACAAAATAATAAGCAATGGGTATTATTGGCCATCAATTTTTAAGGATTCATATGCAATGGTAAGGAAATGCCTTCCCTTTCAAAAATTCTTAGGGAAACTGAAGAGGTCTGCAATGCCTTTGCAACCTATATTGGTGGAGGAACCATTTTCACAGTGGGGGCTAGATGTTATTGGGAAAATAAATATGAAATCAAGTAAAGGACTTGTGTACATTCTCACTACCACATATTATTTCAAAAAGTGGTAGGAAGCAGTGGCACTGAAAAAGGTTGATTCTGAGGAGTTGATAAAATTTCTTGAACATAACATTTTTTCAAGGTTTGTGGTGCCGAAGAAATTCATCACGGATAACGGGTCAATATTTATTGGATCAAAGTTAACTGATTTTTGTGGGGAATATGGTATTATTATGGGGCAATCATCAAATTATTATCCCCAAGGGAATGAACCTGTTGAATCTACAAACAAAACCTTGATCCAAATTTTGAAGAAGACAATTGATCATAATCATAAAAACTGGCATTTGAAATTGATAGATATTTTTTGGGTGAGTAGGACGACACCAAAGGACAGCATTGGAATGTCCCCTTATGCGTTGGTCTATAGAAAAGAAGCAAAAATGCTACTTAGTCTTGAATTGAATGCTTTGACTTATGCAGTGAATATCAAGGACACATGAGATACTTCTCCTTTCCACAAGAGGTTGAATCAATTATTGAAATTGGAAGAAGAAAGAGATGAAGCTTTGAAGAAAATATGCTAGAGGAAATAAAATGTCAAGAAATATTTTGATCAAAGCGCAACAATGAATAATTTTCAAAAAGGTGAATTGGTGTTGCTCTGGAATAAGGAAAAATAAAATCCCTCATTGCATGCAAAGTTTGAAGCACTCTGGATCATGCCCTATCTCATTGAAAATATTCTAAGTTTCAACTCATACATGCTCAAGGATATGAACAAAGACTATCTCCAAAAGAGCAACAAAAATGGGTGACCAAGACTCTGGGCTATGACTTTGAAATCATCTACAAAAAAGGGAAGCAAAATGTTGTGGCAGATGCATTCTCAAGAAAGGATGAAGATGTTGAGGGATTTCTTTGTGTTATCTCTATAATGTAACCTAAGTGAATAACAAAAGCAGGGGATGAATGGAAGGATGACGAAGAAGTGTGAACTCTCATTCAAAGGTTGTAGTAGGATTCCAATGCATCTGATACATTTACATGGAAAAATGATTCACTATGGTACAAATGTCGCTTGTATTTATGTAAGAACTCCCAACTCAAACAAAGGGTACTTTTGGAATTGCACATCTCTCTGATAGGAGGGCACTTAGGATTTTTGAAAACCTATCACAGGGTCCAGAGGGAATTTTTTGGGGATGGCCTTAAAACTGATGTTCAAGGTTTGTGGATGAATGTTTTGTTTGTAAACAAAATAAGGTGGAAACAATTAAGACTCCATGTATTTTACAACCATTAGCCATTCCAAGTCAACGCTGTGAGGAGGTTTCCATGGATTTCATCACAGGGTTACCGAAGTCTAAAGGAAAGAGTGGCATCATGGTGATTATTGTTAGACTTACCAAGTACACACACTTGTGTGCACTCTCTCATCATTTCAAAGTCAGTATAGTTGCTACCGCATTCATGGAGACAGTTCAAAATCTACATGGAACCCCAAAGATTATTGTAAGTGACAGAGATCCCATCTTCACTGGACATTTTTGGACATAATTGTTTTCTTGTTTGGGTACTCAATTGGCTCATAGTTCATCTTATCATCCTCAATCTGATGGACAAACTGAGATAGTGAACAAATGTCTGGAAGGCTACCTTCGTCACTTTGTCTCCGATAAACAAACACAATGGTTCAAGTGGTTACCCTTGGCAAAATGGTGGCATAACACTTCCTTTCATACTACAACAAAAATGACACCATTTGTGGTGCTTTATGGATATCACCCATCATCCATCACTTCTTCTCTAAAATAAAAATCTAAGGTTCATGCAGTGGAAGATCACATCAAGCATCAACAACAAGCTCTCCAAATCTTAAAGGACAACCTGACCATGGCACAGAATCACATGAAACAACAAGCAGATCAACATCATAGTGAAAGAAGTTTTGAAGAAGGGGATTGGGTATTTTTAAGACTACAACCATACAAACAGATGTCCCTCAAGTGAGCTAAGAAGGCTATTAAATTATCACCAAAGTACTATGAGCCTTATAAGGTGTTGCAAAAGATTGGTATTATGGACTACAAATTGGAGTTGCCTGCATCTTCATGAGTACACCTAGTTTTCCATGTTTCATGCTTAAAGAAGGTTATAGATGACAAGATCCCAGTTCAAACTATATCGCTAGAAATTGACAAGGAAGGAAAAATCATATTGGATCCTGAAGCTATCACTGACACAATAATTCACCAGCTGAGGAATAGATCAATCTCAAAGTATCTCATTCAGTGGAAGAAACTACCTGTTGAAGATTCAACATGGGAAGATGAGTCTTTTATACAAAAGCATCCATAACTACTCAAGCATTGAGGACAACACTTGTCTGAAGGGGAGGGGAATGTTAAGCCCTAAATCGTGGCATGTTACCCTTAATTGGGGCATATTACACTAGTATTGTTATTTTATTTACGTCGGCTTGGGTCCATTAGTTGTAATTGTACCTCCTAGTATCATATATACCAAGGAGACCTTTTCATTTGGAATCAACTTGTATTTGTGAATTCATATGATGTATAAGGAGGTTGCCCCGTCGAAGAGGCTTATTATCTGAATTTCTCTCTTTCACAAGGTGTGGAGTACTTATTTTGAGGTTTTTATGCTATTTTGGTATTTGGTTATTAACATGTGTGAGTATAATAGTTGTCGCTATATGAGCATCAATTGGTTTTGCAAAATGGTTTTGAAGATATCTCTAGTTGTTGAAAAATAAACCATTCAAAGGGAAAGATTATGAGATAACTTTTTTGATTAAAACCTTAAATTTCCACATGGCAATAGAAACAAGAAATGACACTTACGGTAAAAAGCCCTATAAATTAAAATTTGGAGAACTAAGAAGGGGCTTTTCCCCCTCCTGGGCAATTAGAGATTTTTACTAGAAGGAGAAACCATTCATGGATTTTTTGGGTTGTTGTAATGGATCTTTTATTTCTTAAGGAAAGAAGCCATCACTGGCCAAAATTGTTGCTAGAGATTTCTTTTGTGCTTTGAATTTGAAATAGATTGGTGTCACTATTCATTGGTACACTAGAAGGTTGTAAGAACGAGTAATTATTTTTGTGGATTATTCTGATCAATTGGTATTTATTATTACTCTCTTTTTTTCAGTATTTATGTTGGTTTGAGTATGTAAATATTACTTTCAACTATGTTTGTTGGTTATCCTCAACTTATTGTTTATGATATAATATTCATACAATAATATTTCATGAATTATTTCTAGATTATTATCTTGCATTTATTTCATTCATTTCTATGTCCTCCCAAAGTTGTTCTATAGGTTAGACATGATACGAGGCTGTAACCTACATTCTCAAATGTAGATTATTATTGACGGGTTGTTGGTTACATTGGATTTAATGTAATTTTTAGCATAGTGAACTAATTCCTTGTTACCGATTGCATATATTTATATTGTCTTGACTTTGCATGTTTGTTTTAATTAGTTTAAACACCATCATTTGCATTAGCATATTAGTTAGTTGCATTTCCATTTATTTTATTTGAAAATCCTGTGGATTGGGCCACAACCAATAAAACCCTAAATGGTAATGGTTGTTGAGCTAAAATCCATATGGGTTTTCCTACACCAAATGGGAGAGAGTCTAATTGGGCCTCTCTTATGGGGATAACCCCTCATGTTGATGTTGGGTATTTTTCCTTGTTAAGAAGTCGTTAATTCTCACAGACATAGGAATTTAGAGTGGCCCCAACTATAAGACAATGATCTTAACTTCGTTGCTACATACTTGACACTAATCACAAGTAAACAAGTTTTAGACTTTCACTCACAAGATCAAATTGTGTTCCATTTGAGTCATTTATGTGTTCCTTAGGTAGGTGTGAGAAGAATCTTTTGGAGACACAATATAGTTAGGTGGTAGGGAATTTTGACATGGAGAAGACATTGGCAGTATTGTAGAAGTACTTCTATTGGCTAAATATTTGACATGATGATAATAGATTTGCCAGATCACACATTATTTATGCCATCACTAACCTTGCAATCAAGACTCAAGTATTGTACACTCCTTTTCCCACTCTAGATAAACCTTGGGAGCCAATTTCCATGGATTTTATGTAATATCTATCCTCAATCAAGCATGACAACAATCACATTTTTACATTTGTTGGCTATGTAAATTTTAAACCTTTACAGTATAACAATGCACACACAAATTCTTTATAAAACATAAAGAAAACAATAGCATTCACGCATAGTACTCAAAAAATTACCCCGAAAACCCTTAACCAAGAAAACCAACAAATGTTTAGAGTTGCACCTCTAACTCTCATTGTATTAACTTCACCATTAAAGTACAATATATAGGATCCCACAACATCCAAAACCCTAATACATTGACCCAGATTAGTTTCCTTGATTGAAATTACATAGCAATGGGCCAAAAACATTGGTTAAATAACACCAAAAACGGGCCAAAAATAGACCAAAAAACAACCCAATTTTTTTTTTCCGGGGGCTGCATCCCCCCCTTGCTCCCATTCCAATGTACAATACATGGGCTAATCATGCAAAGAATATAACACATACCCAACAAATTGGTTCTCTGAGATGGTAGTATTGTCACCCTGCAAGAAGAGTGTCACCATAGAAACCACTTCTAAGTTCTTCTTTGAACATATTTTTCATTTTGGATTTCCAAAGAACATTATTTTTTATAGGGATAACAAATTCCTAAGTATATTTTGGTCCAACCATTAGTCCATGATGGACACCATATTGACCAAATCAACTATCCTACATCCCTAGATTGATGGATGAACATAGATAGTCAACATGACTTATCCTCAAATTATATAACTCTAAGCATCCACATACATGGGTTGAAAGCCTTCCCTATGTTGAACATAGCTACAACATTACTCTTCACAGTTTTATTGGGCTCAAACCTTTTTAGTTGTGGTTGGGGTTCCAACCATTGGCCCAAATTTATGTATCTTAGGTCATTACAACAACACATGAATAGTCCTCCCATGCTCAAAACAAGGAAAACAGGGCAACAAAAATTGTTGAACAGATCTTGCACATCCAAAAAAAAAATCAAGATATTCTACAAAACACAAACACTAAGTACAATCAACAACATGATGAACATCAAGTTCCACACAAGTTTCATGTTGGTGACAAGGTAAGGTTACACTTACATGAAGAGTGACTTACATGAAGCTCATACCACTATGATATGATCCTTGCACCATCACCAAGGTTGTGGGTGAGAAAATTTATGAATTAAATCTTCCACCCTTCCATTGCTTACACCCTATCTATGACATGGAGTTGCTTTAGCCATACTTTCCACCTTCGTTGGATACCTTGAAGGTGGCATTGCACTTGGCTCCTATAAAGCTTAACTATGACTACATTGTATTAGTTGAGGTAAACCAAATCATGGACACTAATATGAAAAACACCTACCAATAGAATATACAACTCCATTGAGTTGTCAAAGCAGGGAAATTGCTTCATTAGGGCAAGTGGTTTACTGGGGACCAAATTCAATAGAAGTTTCCCCATTTTGGTGCAAGAAGTTGATGCAATGGGGACCATTGCTTCCCAAGGGGGGAGCCATTAATCAAGGTGGCCATTCAATACTATCAATGTCTCAAAAAGTCTTGAACTTTGTCAAATTTACAACAATTTTGCAAGTCTTGAACTTCTAGTGAAATTTCCAGATCCTTCCCATGCGTTTTTTCCATTTGACGACTTTGACGGACTAAGCATCTACGATCACTAGGCTAGCCAAGTACATAGAGATTGGAATAACCTTCATGGAAATCTAAAGAATGGACAAACTGAAGTTCACATGCCAAAATTGTGTCATTTGAAAGTTAGCACACCAATTAGGCTCCCTAGGGCTTGCATTCCTTTTACCACCTTGACTCTTAGGGTTGAGGTTTTAGGATTTTAGCGTTTTTCCCTCTTGGGGTTTTGGGAACTATGATAAAATGTGGTTTCAACCTCTTGTTGTGAGCTTTTGTGAATGAGTGTAGTCGCCATATCTAGTATCAAGGATAAGCTACCACTATTCTAGCCAATTTGTATTGCAATGTTTTTCACCATTTGATTCATTAATAGAATTCGGTTTTCACTACAATACTCAATGTTCAACAATACATATTATGGTATGTCCACAATATTGTGTTCTTTTGATTATTAATATAAATATAAATGTACTTGACATTTTATACCAAAAAAGGTAGCTTTCCATTCCAGTGACCACAAGCACTAGCTCACTAGTTACAAACCAAAAACACCCACTATACTAAATTGTTTTTTTAGGAAGCTTCCACTTATCATGATGCAACAATAACACTAGCTCACTTACTTAGGGTTCCTTCCAATACCTTGAATAATAGATAGGCCAACAAACCTAGATGATGCAAGATAATCAACCCCCCAACTCATTTTTGAAACTTCACCTTCAAGAAGGCACAACGTGGCAAGAGAAGCATGTATTTTCCTCGTCATTTGAGTAGATGATAGGGTTGTTTTATTTAATTGTTGTTTTGAGCATGTTGTTAGAGATTTTAGGAGAAACTCATGGATTTGAGATGATCCATGACCTTGTATTCATTGTTATATGTAGCCTATGGTCGTAGATGCTAAGGGTAGGCCATTAAAATGTAAATCATGCCCATAGAGACACCAAGGGCGTCCATAATATGTAATAGGGTGTGCAATCGATTTGATATGTTTTAATAATGAAGGATAGTTTATATATATTCTATGTGTTGAACATAACTCATTGTGTAGTTATTCCTCTTTCAGTTGCCTATGCTTGTTATCTCTGTACATCTATGTGAATGTGGTCTGGTTATTTGATGTTAGGAGAGTGTGAATGGGTTGTGAATGCATGAGATTGTTGCATGGTTCACGTTAAATTCTAACTCCAAGTTGTGTGTCGCCTTGAAAAATCGAGGCATTAAATTGTTCATTGGTAGATCGATTGAATCGTTGTGTAGTGTTATCATAGAGGTCGAATTGGAACTCTGCCCAGCTTGTCGGATCAAATGAAATTGAGATCGATACCACCAAGTGTTTTTTTTTCCCTTAACTAAGTTTTATGACTGTGGTTCAAGTGATAGCTTATAGTGAAATTCTACATATGGTGTGCACCCAACTTTATGATGAGAACATGAGATCGAAGGTGAATGATAACACCCAACTTTGTATTGAAGAATATAGTCCAACATGGTTTCATTTGTGTAACTCAATAACATATAACTAGATTTGTAGAACTATAAAGATTGTGCATTTACGAATTTGAAGAATGTGGAAGATTTTGTGGGCCCATAACCCACAAGTCCTTCGATTCGAAGGACCTCCAAATTTGGTCTTCATCACTAGAGCAAATAATTTTGTCCTACACCTCCCTCGACCTGCTTGCGTTGGCCTTGGTGGGCCTACCTTAAATATGAGGAACACCATGTCAATATGGATACTTTAAACTTAGTGGGGGATTTAACAGTGCCTTGTTTATTCTAACCCCAAAACCTCTCTTTAACAATTGGGTTGTATCAAATAATGATGCTTTGTACTTTTATTGAAAATTTGGAAGTTGTATTTTATTTTTGTTTTAAATAAACTACATAAAGATCTTGGGTTATGGGCTATCACAAAGACTATTACACTTTTTATGTACCTTTCCATAGTGATATAACAAGGAAAACCCTAATCCCATCAATGGTTGCATATGATAGTTCATCTCTATAACTTCCTTCTATAAGCTTTACCTCCTTTGTGTACACCCCAAGTATAGCAAGAAGGAGTCTTATATCATCTCATCCTTAAATCTAAAGTGCAACCTAAGAATAAATTTTGTCGTATGCCCCCTTTAGCCGACTTATTGACCTCATATTTACATGGTGAAGGAAGGTATGCAAATAAATTTTCCTTGTAAACTTAGTTGAATTTCTAGATTGTTACACATTCTCTCATCATAGTTTGTTTTGTACCTCCTTCTATCCTTAAAAGGTGAGTTTCCATTTCCTTTATTCATTATTTTCTCCCCAAATTAGATAAGGATGAAAACCAAGTTACTACAATTCTATTATCCTTTTACCAAACAAACATTGTCCATAGTATTAGATTCATTGACCAATGGCCAATGAAATCTTTGATCCCTTCTTATTATGAGAAGATACCCTTGAGTGCATCAATACTATAAATGCCTTTCACAAAAATGGCTTCTACAAATTGACTGGCCTTATCACACTTCACTTGCATTGTTAGATTATAATATGCATTATGAATAGAAGTTCTTCATGTAATGATCAAACTTCCCTTCTAATTGTCCTCTTCTCCTCTTAACTTTGTCCCATTGTGACTCTCTGAGCGGATCACTTGGATCTAACTTGTTGCCAACATATCCTTCTCAAAGCACATTATAGGCATCATCATGATGTAGATCATTTTCCATCATTGTTTCAATGTTAAATAAATCAGTGTGAGGCCATGCCACCATATTTATACTAATGTCAATTAATGTACTTCAACAGCCTTAGTGTTAGATTATATGATCTCAGAGTGAAAAATAAGCACATGCATGCCGAGGATAGGGTAACTCAATAACGAGGATAGGGTAACTCAATGCATGAAGCGCTCCCTTTGCAAAGGCAATTATGGAAATGAACATCACACTTGGCCTTACATTTCAATGACACCATGACCATGAAGAAAACCCCATATCATACCATTCACTCATACTTACACCTTGATACGTTTATTGGGAAATACTCCTCTAATTGGGTAGTGGCACACCTAATAGCGTTCTACGATGGTCCTCCCATGCTTGAACTTAGCAAATTGCATAAAGTCATAAGCTAATGTGAAGTTTGAAGAAGATACCTAATGTGATCTACTTATGTGGCTTTTACATTAAAATGTGACTCACTTTTTATCTAATAATGACTCTTGTATCAATAATGGTTAGCCTCGCTTGACTCTTTGAGCCCATGCTTGATGATGATGCACACTTAGACATGGTCCTTTACAAGATGTTGATGATGCTTATCACACACATCATGGAGGATGTTAGACACCATTTGGAGGATGTTGGAGCCTTAATGATGAGCGTTGGACCATATGATTACTTGTCATACCTCTTGACACCCTCCATCACACCTTCAACCATGGACGTTGCACCTGTGAGCTTGATGTGTCACTTGGAGATAACATGGAGCCCCTTGATGACGTTGCACCCCCTTGAGGACATTGAGGCTTGGCTCGATGACGTGTCGCTTGATGATGATCGTACACCCCTTTGGAG
>ML785229.1:360646-385693 GCA_009831015.1 Picea engelmannii | reverse complement strand
AAAAGATAGTAATCACTAAAGACATAGAAGCTAAAGGGCCCAAATACAAGCATGTGTCTACAGGATGAAGGTCATAGGAAAACACATTAAGCAACTTTTTAAAGCTCTGATTGTTAAGCATCCAACTGAGCAAATTTGGCATTCAAACAAACGTTGAGTCACAACAAAGACAAAAATCTCCATAACTTTTGAGGACCACTACAAAATGGGGTTTCAAGCTCAAGAGATGATTGGTCAATGACTGGTCAGCACAATGAGGCAATGCCCAAAGGATAAGATGCTAAGTTGACCAAATTTGCAACAACTCAAGCAACTCAATGTGACCAAACTCTCGCTTGCAACAAGTTAATATAACCCTTCAAGGTTATGGAAAACAATAAGTTTACGGGACTAGATGAGTTAGCTTATGAATTTTAGAAGGCTACCTAAAGTTGTATGGACCTTTCCTCCTCAAAGCCTATCAAGAAGCCTTGAAAAAACAATTAATAAAGGGAAGAAGTGTTTGGGACACTATAAGATTGGCAAGCATTTTCTTTATATTGACAAGGCAATGTAAAGATGGGAACCAAGGCAATTCTAGGGTAGGATTGACTTAAGCAAATCAAAGTCAGCTTCAATTAACTTGAAGTCAATGGATTACTTTTGACAACTACCCTTGGAATATGAAAATGCTCCTTTCAATTGCAAAACTTGCTTTTAGGTGAGACATTTGGCACAATCATGTCTTCAAAAACAAAAAATTAAAGGAGGTTGTAGCCTCAAACTCCATAGAAGAATCCCAAGGCAAACATGTCAAATCCTCCTCAAATTGGTAGGAAATAAAATCCAGTTCTTCCAAGAAGAAGAAGAAAGGGCCATTAAGTAAATCCATTGTACTTTACCTAGATTTGTTTGAAGCTCTTGAGAACCACAATTCAAAAACACCCAAAACTAAAGAACCCACAATCGAAATGGACTCAAAAAAGATAAAAGGAATTGACGAACCAGATATAGGGGCAAGTCAACCCAAAGGACCAAACATTGTAGTGGGCTTCTACAATGTTGGAGCCCACACGTCATCAACTACCAAATCAATCCTAGTAGAAGGCAACAACAAAAGAGCAAGATCCTTTGCCCCCTCTAGAAGAGAAAGCAACAGATCAATAGTGCAAGGTGCAAGCATACCAAAGGAACCTTGTCAATCTTCGAACCTTTCCCAAAGAAATGTTAGAATTTCACATCATGACAGAAGATCTGCACTCATAGAGCTTAAACCCTACAGCTGAATCTGAAAAAATTTGAAACACCTAACAAAACTTCAGATCTGCATAAACCAAAACGATGTACCGAAGATTCGCGAGTGTAGACATTGCATATCGAGAGGTTAGATCATTGCAGAAGCAAACAACTGATAGATCTAAGAAAAGAGAAGTTGAAAATCAGATCTTAATATTAAATCAGTGCAACAGCAGCTCGGCATTAAGTAGAATATAAATCAGATTTGAAAATCAGATTAGCATGCTAAATTAGCTCAGCACCAGCCCAGCTGTAAATAGAAATCAGAGCTAGAAAAAATCAAATCATCATACTCAATAATCACCATCGATCGTAAATCTTTCTATTACAGCAGAAAAGATGATTACATAAACCAAAATCAACTTCTCCCAAGCTTACAATGCAAAACCAGCCAGCTTCTCACAAGCTCATAAAGGAAAACACTTTAACTAGAATGCCCTAACTATTACATCACACTACTCTTCATTCTAGCACTCATACTTAGAAGTAAAGTGCCCCTCCTTCCCTTTTACAGAATATGTTAGAGATGAATTACAAGTTAAAACCCTAGACTATATCCACCTAAGAGAATGGGTCCACAAGTGGAGCGCTCCACCTTGACAAGGTCCACTTTCTCATGCAACTCACATGTGCTAAGCATAGGTGCTTACATGAAAACTCGTGCCAAGCATGTTTTTCCAAATAACTAAATCAAGAAGTGTGTCATACATGTCCCAAGGTAGGTGCATGCCCACACGTGCCAAGCACCCACTCCACGTATTTTTATGCAACAACTTAAGTAGTGTGCCCTCCTAGTCCAATTAAGTTTTAACTCCATGTGTAAGAAAAATAGATGAAAAAAGGGGCTATGAGACAATTCACCCTTATGAGACTCCCTTCCACTAATGTGTCCCTCTCATAGTAAGAGTCAAACACTCTCCTAGCAACAAGTAAACTAACAAGAAAGAGGACAAGGATATGATTGGCATAGCCACGAAGACAACTACTTAGAAAAGAAAGACAATCACTGATGTAAACTCAGGTTTTCAAACCCTGAAAGTTAAAAACCAGGTGTTGTTTATCAAGCCTACGGGCTTGAATTCTACTTCAGAGTAGCATCTCGTGACCATGCTCCTAGGAGAGATGCATTGCATTTTACATTTTCTTGGAAATATGCGGAAAGTTTTTATTTATCCACAAAAAATTTCATATGGTGGCTGATTCATTTCATTTGGATGAAATCACAACTTTTGGATTTTGGCATTATTCTCTCGTCCTTCTCAAACACAATGCCTATGAGTGTTTGAAAGCCATGGTTGTGTCCCCCTATGCTAGCTATGCACTAAAATGAAAGAGTTTACCTCATCCTTATCCACGATGAAGGATCTTGTAGAAGAGGGATTCTCTTGGTTTTCCTTCTCTTCAGACGTGGCAATCGACTCCATAACTGTTTTTTCCACGAGCATAGATCCAGGTTGCTCCTGAAACAAAGTACCCAAATTAATCCAATAGAATCGAGCTAACTATTCATTCATTTGCAATAAAATTTATACGATTTTCCTATTGTTTATCCAATCATCAACTAGTTTTAGCCCTATCTTGGTAGAAGGACGTTTACCCAGTTAGGTTAGTGACCATTTATGAAAAAGTCATGAACATAGACTGTTAGAACAATGCATTACACTATTGCTGTTATTCAAGCCATAGTGTGCATCACTCTACTCACTCCAAATAACCCAAAATGGACCCATACTTATTAGAACCAAAATGTCAACCACATGAAAACAAGCTGACTGATTATCTTCGTGGATTTTATTTTCTTCCGCTCTCTACTTGGTTGCACCAAAAGAATCGAGGTGTTCTAGAGCCCAGGTGTGGGTGGGTGATCAATCAACACTTATGTGTTTGTATGTGTAACAGTGCATTGAATCTAGACAGTAGATTAGGTGCATTGAATATGGACATTAGCACAGACCCATCTAAAACTAGGTTTGATATGCCCATCAGGATTACAAAGCTCAATAATGCATGTCTTGAGTTCATATCATGTCAGACCTGGGTTTATATTGGTCTGTTCTAGTTGGTATACTTGGTTTAGATTGGTCTGTTCTAGTTGGTATACTAGTTTAGTGCGATGAATGCATTGGACCAAGAAATTTAAAAAAACATTCAAGCAGCCCCATTGAGCTTGAATTCATAYAAACATATGTAACGATTCTAGTAATCAATATATTACCTCTTCTGTGATGCTAACTCCCTTAGTTGGGCAACTGTCCAGTGGAKTTAACTGCCCTTCATCGTTGTGAAATGCAGCTTTTACCAGCATCTCAAAACCTTTGCTTTTGTTGCTGTGAAATACTTCGTCCTCCGAATCAAAAACATCAATCTCGGTCTTACTAGCATACCTTTTCTCTTTATTTCTATTTTTTCCAGTTGACTTTTGTGCCTGCACATATAAAGTTTAGTTGAAAGTACATGAAACTTTGAGGGTTGAATTGGACAAAATTGAAATTCAACAACACACCTTGGGGGCCTTGGGCAGGGTGAGCTTCTTCCTCTGTTGGGTGGAATTGGGATTTGCATTTTTGGGTTGTGATTTTTTGCTGGGAAGTGTTGGTGAATATGAGAAATCTTCTTCTTTGTAATCAAAATCTGGGTCTGAATCTGAAGAAGAAGAATGGTTTCTCCTCTTTCTTCCCTTCATTGTTGAATTCAAACCAGTAGTTTGGTGTGCTTTGCAGCTTCCCTCTCGTTTTTTCACACCTCCGAACTTCCACGAGAAATAGCCTTTCCCACCATTTTATTGAAAATTAGCAATCAAAATATGGGCTTTTCTATTTTTTAAAAATTCGCGAACCGATTGTGTTTTGTATATCTATGTATTTATCTCCACCCCTCAAGGTTAATATGGCCTTTTCTATTTTTGAAAAAATCGCGAACCGATTGTGTTTTATATATCTATGTATTTATCTCCACCCCTCAAGGTTGATTGAAGTCTTGCTCGAGTACTATGACTAAGTGTCTATTTAAACTCTACATAACCCAATATGATTGAAGCTAGTCTCCTTACCGAAAAAGAATGTTTATGAACATGATGAAGATATAATGAGGGCATCAAAGAATGTATATGACCATGGCGAGGGCTTTAACTCCAACGTATAATTGAAGCTAGTCTCCTTACCGAGAAAGAATGTTTATGAACATGATGAAGATATAATGAGGGCATCAAAGAATGTATATGACCATGGCGAGGGCTTTAACTCCAACGAGGATGAAGATATAACGAGGGCATCAAAGAATGTATATAACCATGGTGAGGGTTTTGACTCCAACGAGGATGAAGATAAAGAATGTATATGACCATTGTGAGGGCTTTAACTCCAACAAAAATGAAGATATAATGAGGCCATCAAAGAATGTATATGACCATGGTGAGGGCTTGTTGGTTTGACTCCAACAAGGATGAAGATAAAGAATGTATATGATCATGGTGAGGGCTCTAACTCCAACGAAAATGAAGATATAACAAAGCATCAAAGAATGTATATGACCATGGTGAGGGCTTTGACTCCAACGAGGATGAAGATAAAGGGAGTAAAAGGGCTAAGGGAATAAATAACTTTAATATATTTTATATTGTTAGATTATTGGGTTACATAAAACTTTAAAAGGTGGAAATAAATTACTAAATATTATTATGATTTGTTTTGGGTTAAGATAAAAATAAAAATAAAAAATAGAGTATAAAGATATTTATTGACAAAAACTACATTTGGAATTTTTTTTCTAAAGTCTAGAAAGGTAATCCAAATTCAAGTGGTTGCTTCTATTTATGTGATATACATTAAATCTCTCTTTACTATGATTTCAATGTAGGCATTAATAATTGTGTAGAACTCATAGTAAAGATAGATTTAATGTTTCAAAAATCAAGGTTTACTATTAAATCTCTCTTTACTATGTGTAGATGGAAATCAGGTCTTTGGGGATTCAAAATTGGTGGTGGATTGGATAAATAAAGGTTTCAAAAATCAAAATCTTCTTCTAAAGGATATTAGTGTTCAAGTTCAAGAGGTCAAGAGCTCCTTCTCTAAACCCTCTTTCAATGATGTTTATCATGAAAACAATGTCATGGCAGATGAGTTGGCCCTGTTATCACAATATCTAGCACCTTTGTGCAAAGACTTTCACAAGGGTCGAAACAACTATAACATGGAAGTGTTACCGTTGTCACCTTAGCAAACACTTCCATCATTTTAATGAAGGATGAGATCCAACACATGGGATACTTCCCTGGTAACTTCAAGGAATACTATAGCAAGATAAGATCAAATCTACAGCCTCCTATATTAGTTACTCAAACACACCACCACTGGATCAAGGTTTTCAAGGCGAGTATAAGGTGGTTGAATCAAGCAATTTCCATATTTGTGTGTGAAGTATCTAAGACGATTAATGATATCTGGCAAGTTAAAATAGGTCGAGAAGGTACCCCAGACACTACAAATAAAATAAAAAGTTATGTTGCTGCAAAAGTTATGTAAGAGATGGTGATCTTCAGCAATATATAAAGTTAAAATTGCAACAATAAATCATCCCTTTAAACAAGTTAAAGATCAATAAAACTAGGGTTGAAAGCATAAGTTAAACTAGGGTTTCATAACCAACTATGTTCTAAAATAATAAAAGCACATAATAGCCCTAATAAGAGCAAGATGTCAAGCCCTAGAGGGCTAAAAAATAAATCAGTAATGCAATAAATGATAACAAGATATGCTTTGAGAATAATATATCAATTAAACCCTAGACGTCTAGCCCAATTATGGCTCTAAAATGAAGAATGATTGCTACAAACCCTAATCTAACCATAGAACAACAAAAGAGAAGGTAAATTTATATTTAGGGACTTACTAAAGGGAGTCGAGACTAGTTCCTTTTATTATTTTTGGGCTTATGGAGTCAAACTATGAACTTTCTTGAAGACAAAGGTGAAACATGGACTTTGGATAAAACCCTAAGGTAGTCCACTACAAACCTTGGAAGGTTATCCTATAGAAAGACAACCAGGGTAGTCCATTACAAACCCTATAAAATCAGCATATGTCCTTTAACAAGCTTTAAAGACAATATCAAGAGAAAGTTCTCCACTAAAAACATTCTCAGGGTTTGCAAGATAGGATCTATTCAAGAAAAATACAAGGAAAAATGCATTATCACCACTTTGATAAGCAAGTTCACACTTCATGCATTCATATATAAATTCACAAAGACCTAGAAAGAACACTAACTAGGTAAATCAATGCTCGTCCATGAAAACCCTAACCATGAATCATCCATCAAACTTGAGAAAGCATACATACATCATCTCTCCAAGGAGGTGCACAAGTCATTCATCCATAGCAAAAGATAAAAGATAGAAGTAGACAAGTAGTAGTAATCTCCACAAGTAGCAATGATGTCCAAATGAGGGAGCACTTCCTCTATTTATATGAGGAAACCAAGCGCTTCACCCTCAATAAGCTAATATCCACTAAAATCCCCTAAAACATAACAATACATGATACAAGGTGAATAGGTCTAAGGCCGACCCCAAAAAATGCCTCTAAAACAAAGATACAATGCCAAAACATGAAAATGTCCTCCAAAAATGCCACACGTGAGAGTGTAGAAGGCTCATAAACAATGAAGTTGTCTCCAAATGGGGTGTAAATGCTCCAAAAGTCATGTCTCTCCCCAAAATGTGTAATGTATCATCAAAAGTCATGTCTCCTCGTCAAGAAGGTCATGTCTCCTCATCAAGAAGGTCACGTCTCCTCATCAAAAGAGGTGCTAACTCGTCATCAGATGTGCTCGATCGGCTCAATTAAGTGTCACACCATCATCAAGTACAATGTCCCATAACATGTGCAATGTCCTCAAGCTAGGGCATGACATCATCAATAGAAAGGGATCCGTGACCTCTCCAAAGGGGTGTACTATCATCATCAAGCGACACATCATCAAGCCAAGCCTCAATGTCCTCAAGGGGGTGCAACGTCATCAAGGGGCTCCATGTTATCTCCAAGTGACACATCAAGCTCACAAGTGCAACGTCCATGGTTGAAGGTGTGATGGAGGGTGTCAAGAGGTATGACAAGTCATCATATGGTCCAACGCTCATCATTAAGGCTCCAACATCCTCCAAATGGTGTCTAACATCCTCCATGATGTGTGTGATAAGCATCATCAACATCCTGTAAAGGACCATGTCTAAGTGTGCATCATCATTAAGCATGGGCTCAAAGAGTCAAGTGAGGCTAACCATTATTGATACAAGAGTCATTATTAGATAAAAAGTGAGTCACATTTTAATGTAAAAGCCACGTAAGTAGATCACATTAGGTATCTTCTTCAAACTTCACATTAGCTTATGACTTTATGCAATTTGCTAAGTTCAAGCATGGGAGGACCATCGTAGAACCCTATTAGGTGTGCCACTACCCAATTAGAGGAGTATTTCCCAATAAATGTATCAAGGTGTAAGTATGAGTGAATGGTATGATATGGGGTTTACTTCATGGTCATGGTATCATTGAAATGTAAGGCCAAGTGTGATGTTCATTTCCATAAGTGCCTTTGCAAAGGGAGCGCTTCATGCATTGAGTTACCCTATCCTCGATATTGTTTCTTTCCACCGCTATTGATCCAGGTGGATATTGGTGGCCACCCACATGTTCCAAATTCCAACTGGCTCATCTTGACAGTTTTCAGTTCAACACGTTTCTTTGTAATGGGGACATTTCTTTGTAATTGTGGGTTCTGCACTTCTGGGTTGTCCTGAATCCCTACACAACATCCAGGTGGATATTGGTGGCCGCCCACCTATTCCAACTGTCTTATTTTGGAATTTTTCATGTCAGCCCATCTTTTTGTACTTCTAGGGCCATTTTGGGGCCCTAAATAGTATTTTCTTGGCTTGCCACAGTCAAATTGTAAACAAAGTCAAAGTTTGATGGCATAATGCATAGTTCTCGAAAAGACCTTTCCAATAGGCTATCGCACGCCTAAAATGGGGATTGTATTCAAAAGTTGCGACCCCAAGAAGTTAATGTACTAACTTGTCCCAATGGGGCCCACATGACTTTTGGTGCTTCATCTCCTAGAGTTAGGTTTTTGGATGTCTAGGGTTTTGGGATTCACGTTTATCATAAAAAGGCCTTCAGAGCCTCATCGTACTCATCTTCTTGTGAATGAGCATAGTTGTCACATCTCTTCTCAGAGATAAAGCTGCCACCATTTTAGCGAGTCTTGCACTCTATTTTTTTACAGTCTATGTACATTTATTTCATTAATAGAAATCATGTATTGTTGTTTTCTCTGTTTCTGGCAATTTTTATGTGTATTTCATTATAATAACTCTGCTTTAATTTTGTTTTGAAAATAATCCGGATCAACTATCTTACCTTTTGATATCCATTCATTTGTTTTGCAAGCCTCTTCTTTAGGTTTGTGCATTTTATTGCATCATGGCTTGGGATAATTCAATTAAGTCATTTTTTTAGACATCCATTCATTGCATTAGGACTTGGGGTGATGGCCTCATAGAAAGGGGATAGAGCTCAAGCTTACCTAGCTTTTGATTTATTATTTATATCCCTTTATTGTTCTTTTGAATTTACAACTGTTGGAATACTGAGAGGGGGGGGTGAATCAGTATGAACACTTTTTACCACTTTTAACCACAATATATAACCTTCAACTTTATCAGTAGTATTCAACAGTTTATCATTAACATTCAATATATCATCAACAATATAAATCAATAGTGCATAACAAGTAACCACAGATACACAATACCCCATAATTTACGTGGAAACCCAAATGGGAGAAGACCACAAAATGCTTTCTTATATATCAAATATTACATTCATAGGAAGCACCAACTTCCAAATTCTCCATCACCGACTGGAAAGAGGCACCAACTCCCTGATTTATAGGCACTAAATCCTAGAGTTCTCCAGCACCAATGGAAGGAGGCTATGACCCCTTGATTTACAGGCACCAACTTGAAGGAAGCACCAACTCCCTGAGTTCTTCGGCACCAGCTAGAAGGAGGGTATGTCCCCATTTCCTTGCCCCATCCTACCACCCGCCCTTTCCTTGCCCCGTCCTACCGCCCTGGAATATAAGTGTAGACACAAATTGTCACTACCACTAATCAACCTGTAACTTCCATTATCTCCGATACAACAACCAACCTGTCACTGTCACTGTCACCTCAACCAACCTATCATTGTCATTGTCACATCAACTAACCTATATTGTCACTGCCACATCAACATGTAACCATAAACCTGTCACATCAACTTGTGACTACCACTGTCACATCAACCTGTCATTGGTGATCATGCAATCATCCAACCTATCACTGTCACTGACGTCGTCACTGATATACCATCATCAACCAACTATTACTAGATCCACTCACATGGATATTGAAACCATCACCAAACCATGTACATCAACCATATACATCAAACTTGTACATAAACCATGTGCCAAACCTGTACCATATCATGCATCAACCATGTACAAAAACTTGTACCATACCATGTACCATCTCATGCATCAACCATGTACCATACTAAGTACATAAACCATGTATCATATCACGTACATTATAAGATATCATCAATGAAGTGCCTCGAGCATAACCAAGATACCAATATAACCAGAATGTGCTACTAAGCAATATACCATAACATCACCAATGTGTACCTCAACATGTACCAAGAACATGCCTCACACCATGCATCAAAGATGTGCCTCAAACATATACCAATACCTCAACAAGATACCAAAAGCATGACCATAACATCATCAACATGTAACTAAGATGTATCTCAAACCATGTGCCAACATCCATAAACCATGTGTCAATATATCCAAGATATGCACCAACAATATACCTCAACAAATATACCTCAACTAGCATGTACCACACATCCAAAATGTGCCTCAATTCATATACCAAAACTCACAAAGACATGCCTCAAGCATGTTCCACAATATCACCAAGATGCAACCTCATAACACATAGAATAACATACCTTTACATATGTAACTGACCTGGTGCCTCTGATCCTGATACACAGACCGACCTCAGCTTGAGCAACCTGGCACAAGCATTTCTCCTCAGTTATGTCTTTTCCTCATGGGACAAAGACCTCTTGTCACGCAGGGCCTCGCGTGATAGGCACCAGGCAACCCATGGGGGTGCCTCGCGAGACACTAACTCTCTGACCCATGGAGGTCAACCAAATTAGGATTTCCTCATAAATTCCCGCTCTCCTCTACAAATCGGAAATTCCTGCACTTATCCCTCATTCGTTGCCTTAGATTTTTCCGTCACAAACTTACCAAAAGATAACTTGCTCACTTAAATATATTCAATAGAGTGTATGAGTGAATGTACTTTTGAATGACTTCTTGAGGTGTATATATATATTTTCTAAGTAACCTCTTTCCTTGACTTTAGGGCTTCTAGTACTTTCTTGTTACTACCACTTTACCTTTTGACTAAAGACTTGTAACCATCTAGGGGCCTCTTAACCATTATTCAGGGTTTCCAACTTTATGAGGGCATATCTCCCTAATCGTGAGGAACCATGTGGCATAACACCTATCATCATAGACGACGTGATGAGTACTATCCTTCTATGAATGTATTACCTGCATTTACATTGGCCTTCACGTCCTTATTCCTTGATCAATTTCGGGTTCCATGACCACACCCATGGGGCTTCTTGTAGACTTCTTCAAATACACCCATCACATTTGTTGACATCAACCACTCTTGATGACATCAATGACAACTAACTTACCAACAATATTTACCACATCTATGGGATTTTGAACTTATCCAAGGGTTGACATCAATGACAACCAACTGTCCAACAATAACATGCTCTTTCCATTATTTTTACAACTGCATCAACCTCAGGCATTCAAGCCCCTTCTTCTCATATGAGAATGAAGTACAAACCTATTTGGGATACATGTAATAGGCAATCCCAAAATATAGGACAACGAAAGGAAAGTAGATGGAAGATGTTAAGTATGGAAGGGTATGGGTATGTTACCCCTATCAAGGCCTCCCAGTAGTGCCCCTTTTCCCCAAGAATGACAACACTTGATTGGAGTACATATGATGGCCACCAAGGTGAAACAAGGAAAAGAGCATAACTTCCAAGCATCATGATTCATTATCTGACTTCAACCCATGATACTTACCTAAATTCCCAATACATTAAATGGAAACACTTTGTATGAAACAATGGCTAATGTACCTCATGTGTGTTGGACCACCATCATTGGATGAATATGTTGATCAAGTCAATGAGTTGAGCAATGATCAGTAAGAGGCATTTGAGGGGCTATTGTTTGTGGAGAATGTTGGTCATCATCTCCAGGACCATTGTCTACAATGTGGATCATGAAGAATGATTTCCTCTAGTTAGGGGTTGTTGTCTCTGGAGAATGTTGTTCGTCATCTCCGAGACCTTTGTCTACAATGTGGATCATGAATAATGATCTCCTCTAGTTAGGGGTTGTTGTCTATGGAGAATGTTGGTCATCGTCTCCAGGACCATTGTCTACAATGTGGATCATGAAGAATGATCTCCTTTAGTTACCCCTTGGTGAGAGGGGGTAACAGGTTCAATAAGCAGTTGACTTACAAGAAAGCATGTTAATCATGTAAGAACAAAAAGGAGGTGAGATCACCCCTCTCCCTTGTAGATGGATCCAAATCTAATCCTACTCAATTTTGTCTTTCTCCCAACTTGGAAACTATTTTTGAAAGTTTCTAAATGTCATATTGGTTGATAGAACATCAAGATGTTAATGGGTAAATGCTCGGTATTTTATAAGCTTTTCTTATAGTTGTTCTTAGGAAGTCGATCCTTTTTTATCCTTTGGTCAAGTCAAGTTGAATTTTACATAATGCAACATTACCTACTTCTTAAAATAAAACATGCGACAAGATTTTCCAAGGAGAAAATATATATATAGGGAAGAAAGTATATACACTAACTCAAAACACTTTATCCTATGAAAAAATTAAAAAGATAAGACATTGTGTGTGCGCACGTGCATGCGCTTATTTTTCACTCTGAGATCATATAATCTAACACTAAGGTTGTTGAAGTACATTAATTGACATTAGCATAAATATGGTGGTATGGCCTCACACGGATTTATTTAACATTGAGACAATGATGGAAAATGATCTACATCATGATGATGCCTATAATGTGCTTTGAGAAGGATATGTTGGCAACGAGTTAGCTCCAAGTGATCCGCTTAGAGAGTCACAATGGGACAAAGTTAAGAGGAGGAGAGGACAATTAAAAGGGAAGTTTGATCATTACATAAAGAACTTCTATTTAGAATGCATATTATAATCTAACAATGCAAGTGAAGTGTGATAAGGCCAGTCAATTTCTAGAAGCCATTTTTGTGAAAGGCATTTATAGTATTGATGCACTCAAGGGTATCTTCCCATAATAAGAAGGGATCAAAGATTTCATTGGCCATTGGTCGAGGAATCTAAGACTATGGACAATGTTTGTTTGGTAAAAGGCTAATAGAATTGTAGTAACTTGGTTTTCGTCCTTATCTAATTTGGGGAAGAAATAATGAATAAAGGAAATGGAAACTCACCTTTTAAGGATAGAAGGAGGTACAAAACAACCTATGATGAGAGAATGTGTAACAATCTAGAAATTCAACTAAGTTTACAAGGAAAATTTATTTGCATACCTTCCTTCACCATGTAAATAGGAGGTCAATAAGTTGGCTAAAGGGGGCATACGACAAAATTTATTCTTAGGTTGCACTTTAGATTTAAGGATGAGATGATATAAGACTCCTTCTTGCTATACTTGGGGTGTACACAAAGGAGGTAAAGCTTATAGAAGGAAGTTATAGAGATGAACTAGCATATGCAACTATTGATGGGATTGGGGTTTTCCTTGTTATATCACTATGGAAAGGTACATACAAAGTGTAATGGTCTTTGTGATAGCCCATAACCCAAGATCTCTATGTAGTTTATTTAAAACAAAAATAAAATACAACTTCCAAATTTTCAATAAAAGTACAAAGCATCGTTATTTGATATAACCCAATTGTTAAAAAGAGGTTTTGGGGTTAGAATAAACAAGGCACTGTTAAATCCCCCACTAAGTTTAAAGTCTCCATATTGACATGGTGTTCCTCATCTTTAAGGTAGGCCCACCAAGGCCAACGCAAGCAGGCCAGGGGAGGTGTAGGACAAAATTATTTGCTCTAGTGATGAAGACCAAATTTGGAGGTCCTTCGAATCAACGGACTTGTGGGTTATGGGCCCACGAAATCTTCCACATTCTTCAAATTCGTAAACGCACAGTCTTTATAGTTCTACAAATCTGGTTGGACTATATTCTTCAATACAGAGTTGGGTGTTATCATTCACCTTCTATCTCATGTTCTCATCATAAAGTTGGGTGCACACCATACGTAGAATTTCACTATAAGCTATCACTTGAACCACAATGACAAAACTTAGTTAAGGGACAAAAAAACACTTGGTGGTATCGATTTTGATCTCAATTTCATTTGATCCGGCAAGCTGGGCAGAGTTCCAATTCGACCTCTATGATAACACTACACAACGATTCAATCGATCTACCAATGGACAATTTAATGCCCCGATTTTTCAAGGAAACACACAATTTGGAGTCAGAATTTAACATGAACCATGCAACAATCTCATGCATTCACAACCCGTTCACACTCTCCTAACATCAAATAACCAAACCGCATTCACATAGATGTATAGAGATAAAAAGCATAGGCAACTTAAAGAGAAATAACTACACAATGAGTTATGTTCAACACATAGAATATATATAAACTCTCCTCCATTATTAAAACATGCGAAATCGATTGCACACCCTATTACATATTATGGACGCCCTTGGTGTCTCTATGGGCATGATTTACATTTTAATGGCCTGCCCTTAGCATCTACGACCATAGGCTACATATAACAATGAATACAAGGTCATGGATCATCTCAAATCCATGAATTTCTCCTAAAACCTCTAACAACATGCTCAAAACAACAATTAAATAAAACAATCCTATCATCTACCCAAATGACGAGGAAACTACATACTTCTCTTGCCACGTTGTGCCTTCTTGAAGGTGAAGTTTCAAAAATGAGTTGGGGGGTTGATTCTCCTGCATCATTTAGGTTTGTTGGCCTATCTATTATTCAAGGTATTGAAAGGAACCCTAAGTAAGTGAGCTAGTGTTATTGTTGCATCATGATAAGTGGAAGCTTCCTAGAAAAACAATTTAGTATAGTGGGTGTTTTTAGTTTGTAACTAGTGAGCTAGTGCTTGTGGTCACTGCAATGGAAAGCTACCTTTTTTGGTATAAAATGTCAAGTACATTTCTATTTATATTAATAATCAAAAGAACACAATATTGTGGACATACCATAATATGTATTGTTGAACATTGAGTATTGTAGCGAAAACCAAATTCTATTAACGAATCAAATGGTGAAAAACATTGCAATACAAACTGGCTAGAACAGTGGTAGCTTATCCTTGATACTAGATACAACAACTACACTCATTCACAAAATCTCACAACAAGAAGTTGAAACCACATTTTATCATAGTTCTCAAAACCCAAGATGGAAAAACACTAAAATCCTAAAACCTCAACCCTAAGAGTCAAGGTGGTAAAAGGAATGCAATCCCTAGGGAGCCTAATTGGTGTGCTAACTTTCAAATGACACAATTTTGGCATGTGAACTTCAGTTTGTCCATTCTTTAGATTTCCACGAAGGTTATTCCAATCTCTATGTACTTGGCTAGCCCAGTGATCGTAGATGCTTAGTCCGTCAAAGTCGTCAAATGGCAAAAATGCATGGGAAGGATCTAGAAATTTCACTAGAAGTTCAAGACCTGCAAAATTATTGTAAATTTGACAAAGTTCAAGACTTTTTGAGACATTGATAGTATTGAATGCCCACCTTGATTAATGGCTCCCCCCTTGGGAAGCAATGGTCCCCATTGCATCAACTTCTTGCACCAAAATGGGGAAACTTCTATTGAATTTGGTCCCCAGTAAACCACTTGTCCTAATGAAGCAGTTTCCCTACTTTGACAACTCAATGGAGTTGTATATTCTATTGGTAGGTGCTTTTCATATTAGTGTCCATGATTTGGTTTACCTCAACTAATACAATGTAGTCATAGTTAAGCTTTATAGGAGCCAAATGCAATGCCACCTTCAAGGTATCCAACGAAGGTGGAAAGTATGGCTAAAGCAACTCCATGTCATAGATAGGGTGTAAGCAATGGAAGGGTGGAAGATTTAATTCAAAAATTTTCTTACCCACAACCTTGGTGATGGTGCAAGGATCATATCATAGTGGTATGAGCTTCATGTAAGTCGCTCTTCATGTAAGTGTAACCTTACCTTGTCACCAACATGAAACTTCTGTGGAACTTGATGTTCATCATGTTGTTGATTGTACTTAGTGTTTGTGTTTTGTAGAATATCTTGAATTTTTTTTTGGATGTGCAAGATATGTTCAACAATTTTTGTTGCCCTGTTTTCCTTGTTTTGAGCATGGGAGGACTATTCATGTGTTGTTGTAATGACCTAAGATACATAAATTTGGGCCAATGCTTGGAACCCCAACCACAACTAAAAAGGGTTGAGCCCAATAAAACCGTGAAGAGTTATGTTGTAGCTATGTTCAACATAGGGAAGGCTTTCAACCCATGTACGTGGATGCTTGGAGTGATATAATTTGAGGATAAGTCATGTTGACTATCTATGTTCATCCATCAATCTAGGGATGGAGGACAATTGATTTGATCAATATGGTGTCCACCATGGACTAATGGTTGGACCAAAAGATACTTAGGAACTTGTTATCCCTATAAAAAATAATGTTATTTGGAAATCCAAAATGAAAAATATGTTCAAAGAAGAACTTAGAAGTGGCTTCTATTGTGACACTCTTCTTGCAAGGTGACAATACTACCATCTCAGAGAACCAATTTGTTGGGTATGTGTTATATTATTTGCATGATTAGCCCATTTATTGTACATTGGAATGGGAGCAAGGGGGGGATGCAACCCCCGAGAAAAAAAACTGGGTTGTTTTTTGGTCTATTTTTGGCCCGTTTTTGGTGTTATTTAACCAATGTTTTTGGCCCATTGCTATGTAATTTCAATCAAGGAATCTAATCTGGGTCAATGTATTAGGGTTTTGGATGTTGTGGGATCCTATATATTGTACTGTAACAGTGAAGTTAATACAATGAGAGTTAGAGATGCAACTCTAAACATTTGTTGGTTTTCTCGGTTAAGGGTTTCTGGGGTAATTTTTTTAGTACTATGCATGAATGTTATTGTTTTCTTTATGTTTTATAAAGAATTTGTGTGTGCATTGTTATACTGTAAAGGTTTAAAATTTACATAGCTAACAAATGTAAAAATGTGATTGTTGTCATGCTTGGTTGAGGATAGATATTACATAAAATCCATGGAAATTGTCTCCCAAGGTTTATCTAGAGTGGGAAAAGGAGTGTACAATACTCGAGTCTTAATTGCAAGGTTAGTGATGGCATAAATAATGTGTGATATGGAAAATCTATTATCATCATGTCAAATATTTAGCCAATAGAAGTACTTCTACAACATTGCCAATGTCTTCTCCATGTCAAAATTCCCTACCACCTAACTATATTGTGTCTCCAAAAGATTCTTCTTACACCCACCTAAGGAACACATAGACGAGTCAAATGGAACACAATTTGATCTTGTGAGTGAAAGTCTAAAACTTGTTTACTTGTGATTAGTGTCAAGTATGTAGCAACGAAGTTAAGATCATTGTCTTACAGTTGGGGCCACTCTAAATTCCTATGTCTGTGAGAATTAACGACTTCTTAACAAGGAAAAATACCCAACATCAACATGAGGGGTTATCCCCATAAGAGAGGCCCAATTAGACTCTCTCCCATTTTGTGTAGGAAAACCCATCTGGATTTTGGCTCGACAACCATTACCATTTAGGGTTTTACTGGTTGTGGCCCAATCCACAGGATTTTCAAATAAAATAAATGGAAATACAACTAACTAATGTGCTAATGCAAATGGTGGTGTTTAAACTAATTAAAACAAACATGCAAAGTCAAGACAATATAAATATATGCAATCGGTAACAAGGAATTAGTTCACTATGCTAAAAATTACATTAAATCCAATGTAACCAACAACCCATCAATAATAATCTACATTTGAGAATGTAGGTTACAGTCTCCTATCCTGTGTAATCTATAGAACAACTTTGGGAGGACATAGAAATGAATGAAATAAATGCAAGATAATAATCTAGAAATAATTCATGAAATATTATTGTATGAATATTATATCATAAACAATAAGTTGAGGATAACCAACAAACATAGTTGAAAGTAATATTTACATACTCAAACCAACATAAATACTGAAAAAAAGAGAGTAATAATAAATACCAATTGATCAGAATAATCCACAAAAATAATTACTCGTTCTTACAACCTTCTAGTGTACCAATGAATAGTGACACCAATCTATTTCAAATTCAAAGCACAAAAGAAATCTCTAGCAACAATTTTGGCCAGTGATGGCTTCTTTCCTTAAGAAATAAAAGATCCATTACAACAACCCAAAAAATCCATGAATGGTTTCTCCTTCTAGTAAAAATCTCTAATTGCCCAGGAGGGGGAAAAGCCCCTTCTTAGTTCTCCAAATTTTAATTTATAGGGCTTTTTACCGTAAGTGTCATTTCTTGTTTCTATTGCCATGTGGAAATTTAAGGTTTTAATCAAAAAAGTTATCTCATAATCTTTCCCTTTGAATGGTTTATTTTTCAACAACTAGAGATATCTTCAAAACCATTTTGCAAAACCAATTGATGCTCATATAGCGACAACTATTATACTCACACATGTTAATAACCAAATACCAAAATAGCATAAAAACCTCAAAATAAGTACTCCACACCTTGTGAAAGAGAGAAATTCAGATAATAAGCCTCTTCGACGGGGCAACCTCCTTATACATCATATGAATTCACAAATACAAGTTGATTCCAAATGAAAAGGTCTCCTTGGTATATATGATACTAGGAGGTACAATTACAACTAATGGACCCAAGCCGACGTAAATAAAATAACAATACTAGTGTAATATGCCCCAATTAAGGGTAACATGCCACGATTTAGGGCTTAACATTCCCCTCCCCTTCAGACAAGTGTTGTCCTCAATGCTTGAGTAGTTATGGATGCTTTTGTATAAAAGACTCATCTTCCCATGTTGAATCTTCAACAGGTAGTTTCTTCCACTGAATGAGATACTTTGAGATTGATCTATTCCTCAGCTGGTGAATTATTGTGTCAGTGATAGCTTCAGGATCCAATATGATTTTTCCTTCCTTGTCAAGTTCTAGCAATATAGTTTGAACTGAGATCTTGTCATCTATAACCTTCTTTAAGCATGAAACATGGAAAACTAGGTGTACTCACGAAGATGCAGACAACTCCAATTTGTAGTCCATAATACCAATATTTTGCAACACCTTATAAGGGTCATAGTACTTTGGTGATAATTTAATATCCTTATTAGCTTGCTTGAGGTACATCTGTTTGTATGGTTGTAGTCTTAAAAATACCCAATCCCCTTCTTCAAAACTTGTTTCACTATGATGTTGATTTGCTTTTTGTTTCATGCGATTCTATGCCATGGTCAGGTTGTCCTTTAAGATTTGGAGAACTTGTTGTTGATGCTTGATGTGATCTTCCACTACTTGAACCTTAGAATTTTATTTTAGAGAAGACGTGATGGATGATGGGTGATATCCATAAAGCACCAGAAATGGTGTCATTTTTGTTGTAGTATGAAAGGAAGTGTTATACCACCATTCTGTCAAGGGTAACCACTTGAACCATTGTGTTTGTTTATCAGAGACAAAGCGACGAAGGTAGCCTTCCAAACATTTGTTCACTATCTCAGTTTGTCCATCAGATTGAGAATGATAAGATGAACTATGAGCCAATTGAGTACCCAAACAAGAAAACAATTATGTCCAAAAATGTCCAGTGAAGATGGGATCTCTGTCACTTACAATAATCTTTGGGGTTCCATGTATCTTTTGAACTATCTCCATGAATGCGGTAGCAACTGTACTGGCTTTGTAAGGATGAGAGAGTGCACACAAGTGTGTGTACTTGGTAAGTCTAACAATAATCACCATGATGCCACTCTTTCCTTTAGACTTCGGTAACCTTGTGATGAAATCCATGGAAACCTCCTCCCAGCGTTGACTTGGAATGGCTAATGGTTGTAAAAGACCTGGGGTCTTAATTGTTTCCACCTTATTTTGTTGACAAACGAAACATTCATCCACAAACCTTGAACATCAGTCTTAAGGCCATCCCAAAAAAATTCCCTCTCGACCCTGTGATAGGTTTTCAAAAATCCTAAGTGCCCTCCTATTAGAGAGATGTGCAATTCCAAAAGTACCTTTTGTTTGAGTTGGGAGTTCTTACATAAATACAAGCGATATTTGTACCATAGTGAAACATTTTTCCATGTAAATGTGTCAGATGCACTGGAATCCTACTACAACCTTTGAATGAGAGTCCACACTTCCTCGTCATCCTTCCATTCATCCCCTGCTTTTGTTATTCACTTAGGTTACATTATAGAGATAGCACAAAGAAATGCCTCAACATCTTCATCCTTTCTTGAGAGTGCATCTGCCACAACATTTTGCTTCCCTTTTTTGTAGATGATTTCAAAGTCATAGCCCAACATCTTGGTCACCCATTTTTGTTGTTCTTCTAGAGATAGTCTTTGTTCATATCCTTGAGCATGTATGAGTTGAAACTTAGAATATTTTCAATGAGATAGGGCCTGATCCAGAGTGCTTCAAACTTTGCATGCAATGAGGGATTTTATTTTTCCTTATTCCAGAGCAACACCAGTTCACCTTTTTTAAAATTGTTTATTGTTGCACTTTGATCAAAATATTTCTTGACATTTTATTGCCTCTAGCATATTTTCTTCAAAGCTTCATCTCTTTCTTCTTCGAATTTCAATAATTGATTCAACCTCTTGTGGAAAGGAGAAGTATCTCATGTGTCCTTGATATTCACTGCATAAGTCAAAGCATTCAATTCAAGACTAAGTAGCATTTTTGCTTCTTTTCCTTAGACCAACGCATAAGGGGACATTCCAGTGTTGTCCTTTGGTGTCATCCTACTCACCCAAAAAAAATCTATCAATTTCAAATGCCAGTTTTTATGATTATGATGAATTGTCTTCTTCAAAATTTGGATCAAGGTTTTGTTTGTAGATTCAACAAGTCCATTCCCTTGGGGATAATAATTTGATGATTGCCCCATAATAATACCATATTCCCCACAAAAATCAGTTAACTTTGATCCAATAAATATTGACCCATTATCCGTGATGAATTTCTTCGGCACCGCAAACCTTGAAAAAATGTTATCTTCAAGAAATTTTATCAACTCCTCAGAATCAACCTTTTTCAGTGCCACTGCTTCCTACCACTTTTTGAAATAATATGTGGTAGTGAGAATGTGCACATGTCCTTTATTCGATTTCATGTTTATTTTCCCAATAACATCTAACCCCCACTGTGAAAATGGTTCCTCCACCAATATAGGTTGCAAAGGCATTGCAGACCTCTCCAGTTTCCCTAAGAATTTTTGAAAGGGAAGGCATTTCCTTACCATTACATATGAATCCTTAAAAATTGATGGCCAATAATACCCATTGCTTATTATTTTGTGTGCAGTAGCTGCTGGTGCAAAATGTCCTCCACATATACTGTAACACCCCGGGTTTGATCCTTATAAATTGTTGATGATTACAGCTACGTGAGACATTCTCCAGGACACAAACCTGAGAGAGAGCCCATGAGAGGGGTGTGTGGTTCCTATCTGAGACAGAGCTGGAACGTAGAGATGGCCTCCTCCTTATAGAGAGTTGAGGAGAACTCCAAATGATTCTCCTGTGTAACGCAGTGAGAAAGGAGATCTATTGAGTTGTACGTGCCTGTGGCTGAGCAAAAGGTGAACGTGTGAATTCCCATAGAGATGGGTACATCATCACGAGATAGAGATGAAGATGATGTATTAGGATCATCTGAGCAGAGAGTTGAGATGATGAACTCCAGATGACTCTCTTGTGTAATGCAGTGGTAAAGAAGATATGTTGAGTGGACGTGCATGTGAATGAGCATAGGTGAACGTAATCCTAGTGGCTGAGCACTAGTGAGTGTGGTTCTCCTGTGAGACGTTGTGAGATAAAGATATGGACATCCCTATGGATGTGCCCCTAGTGGTTGAGCACTAGTGGGTGTATGAGATCCCTTGCTATATTGTTCATGAGTCATACATGCATGTAACCCTAATTGTAATGTAAAGGGTATAGGTCGGCCCCACCTTAATGTAATTAATTATATTGTAAGTTAGAGAGGCTGGCCCTGTTGTGCCAATAGACACTTTCGTTGACAAGTCAAGTCTAATATAAGTAAAGGTAGATTCCCCATTGAGGAGTCATATCTTTTGTGTGAGTTTGGAAATTTCAGCAAGTAAATCTTCTTGGGAAAAGTGCACACCTCTCTTGGGCGCTAGTATTCTAGGGTTTAGAAGCACCCTCTTGTGTGCTATATTTTCTTGGTGGTGAAGGTCTTTCTCTTGAAGAATATAACAAAGGATTTGGTTGGGTTTTATTCCCTTGTTGAGAAGGGTTTCCCAGGATACTTCTTGTGTTCTTGTGCATGGTGTTTCTTCTTGTGATCTTGGTTGTTGTAACACATTTGTTTATCATTTAAGTTAAATGCTAAAAAGGAATGAACTTCATGCTTAAACCTTGCTTATTGAAAAATCAACATGGTATCAGAGCATAGGTCTTGAAGAACCCATTGCACAAACAAATTTCAACCATCCTCTCTCTCCTGCAGAAACCGTACGACCCTCCTAGGGTTCCCAGAAAATCTCTACAGCCTACCCTTCTGGGAGTTTTCAACACTTGGCACTTGGACATTGGGGACAAAAAGAGCATAGGTGTGTACGACCTCCTTCAGCACACCTCCAACAAGTCTCAAACTGCAATTCTGAGCATTTTGACTTTTTGGCCCTGGGTTGTCTAGGGTTTCGCTAATTCAGAGAGAGAGAGAGAGATGATGAGCATTTCTCAGTGATCCTATCTTATGCTATTGTTATCTAGTGAAATGAAAAGAACTCTAATAATAGCTTAAACCTTAACACCAACTAGATTCAGATTGATGAGCATTTCTCAGTGATCCTATCTTATGCTATTGTTATCTAGTGAAATGAAAAGAACTCTAATAAT
Organism: Picea engelmannii; assembly: GCA_009831015.1. Lineage (NCBI taxonomy): Eukaryota > Viridiplantae > Streptophyta > Pinopsida > Pinales > Pinaceae > Picea > Picea engelmannii. The sequence continues at coordinate 362,959 of ML785229.1, read as the reverse complement.
AGCTTAAACCTTAACACCAACTAGATTCAGATAGAGAGAGGTTTTGTTGGGTTTTCTCCCCCATGGGGGTTTCCCAGGATAAATGATGTGTCTCTTGTGATGAGCATTTCTCAGTGATCCTATCTTATGCTATTGTTATCTAGTGAAATGAAAAGAACTCTAATAATAGCGTAAACCTTAACACCAACTAGATTCAGATATGCGACTTCAATTAAAAGAAGTACTTTATGTACGCGGAATGAAGAGGAACCTTGTCTTTATTTCTGCCTTGGAAAACAAAGGCTACAAGGTTACTTTCTCAGAAGGAAGAGTCCTTGCATTGAACAAAGACTCTCATATAAGTTTTTCCAAGGTAATTAGTGTTCGAGAAAACAACTTGTACAAATTAACCATCAAACCAGTCCAGGCCCTCCTACATGACACTATCAGCTTGAGTGAGCTATGGCATAGAAGAATTTCTCACATTCATTATAGATCTCTCCCAGCTCTAGGGAAAATGGTAACATGTCTACCAGAAATACAGATTCAACATAAAGGTGTTTGCAAAGGTTGTGCTCTTGGAAAAAATGTTAAAGGATCCTTCCCAAGCAATGACAATAGATCCAAGGAAATCTTGGACTTGATACATTCAGATGTGTGTGAGCCAGTGACTGTTGCATATCTGAATGGATACTTATACTATGTACTCTTCATAGACGATCACTACCAGAAAACTTGCATTTACTTTCTGAAGAACAAGGATGGACTCCTTGCAAAATTCCATGAATTCAAAGCTCAGGTTGAGAATGAGATCGGAAGAAAAATCAAAGTACTAAGATCAAATAATGGAGGAGAATACACCTCAAAAGATTTCAACAATTTTTGTATTGAAGCAGGGATCAAGAGGGAGTTCACAGTTCCTTACAACCCTAAAAAAAATGGGGTTGTTAAAAGGAAAAACATAACTATCATTGAGGAAACCAAAACAATGATACATGATCAGAGTCTACCTATAACTCTATGGGCATAAGCATGTATGACAACATTGTATGTTCAAAACATTAGTTCTCTTCAGATCCTGAAGAACATTACTCCAAAAGAAGCCTTCACCGGAGTGAAGTCTGATATTGGACACTTCATAATATCTGGGTGTCCAATATATTTCCATGTGCCCAAAGAGAAGAGATCCAAGATAGAACCTTCAGGGAGAAAGGGCACATTTGTAGGATACAGTGAATCCTCAAAAGCATATTGAATCTACATTCCTGGTCAGAGACAAATTGAAATAAGAAGAGATGTTGCCTTTGAAGAAGAAGTAGCCTTCCAAAGATCTAGAGAAGCTCAAATGGAAATTGATAGTGGGACAATGCCTTCTCCCCCTTTAGCAATTCAGAGGGAGACAAACATTATTCCAGTTGATCCAGTAGCTCCAAGTAATCCAATTCTTCCAGCCGATCTAGTTGCTCCAAGTGACATACCCAGAGATATTACAGTTGGACATAAAAGGCCTGCTTGGGCCCGCCAAACTCTACAAGAAGCAAAGGGACATAAATCCCCTCAAGGAACAACCGAAGAGAGAAAGAGACCAAAGATTTTCTCAAGCTACCTTTCATCCATGACCCACATCATTGACTCAGAGCCATATTTTCATGGAGAAGCTTCAGGTGAACAAGTACGGCAAGATGCCTTGACTGAAGAATACCAATCTATATTGAAAAATGATGTATGGGATATTGTTCCAAGACCAAAGGGAAAGTCTGTAGTGACTTCCAAATGGATTTATAAAATCAAGCATTGAACTGATGGAATCATTGAAAAATACAAAGCGAGATTTGTAGTCAGAGGGTTCTCACAAGTAGAGGGAGTTGACTATGACGAGACTTTTGCTCCAGTAGCTCAATACACCTCCATCCATTCTATCATTGCACTAGCTCCTTCCATGGGTTGGAAGTTACACCAGATGGATGTAAAGACAACCTTTTTCAATAGTGAAATTGAGGAAGAAGTTTATATCAAGCAGCCAAAATGATTCGTTATACACAACGAAAGATCTCATGTATGCAGGTTGAAGAAAGCCCTATATGGTCTAAAACAAGCACCACGTGTTTGGTATGAGAAAATGGATGGATTTCGGATGAGTTTGGGCTTCAAAAAAAGTGACGCTGATCCAAACTTATATTATCACATTGATGGCAATTAGTGTTTGATTTTGGTCCTATATGTGGATGACCTTTTCCTCACTGGTTCAGAGAGACTCATTGTCAAGTGCAAATGAGCAATGACTGCTAAATTTGAAATGAAGGACTTGTTGGAAATACTAGAACAACTGAGAGG
>ML785229.1:315567-360546 GCA_009831015.1 Picea engelmannii | reverse complement strand
TGATTTAACGGCTGCGATCAAATCGCGAAATCGCGTCTCGCGATTTCGGGGTTTTCATTGTCGAGTGAACAAGACATTTCAAAATCCCGATCCCCGATTTGCTCCTTTGGGTTATCTCTCTCGCAACTTTTACAGATCTGACGACCCTCGTTGTTTCGGAAAATTTGTATGAGATCCTACGGTCACTGATTCTTTTCCTCTGTAAGCTCTTGCTGCGCGCGTTTTCTTCAAGGCTGTTCCTCCTGAGCTTTTACTTCCAAATCCCCACGGGGTTTTATCCTTCTTATCCTGCTGTCTCTACTGTTGCCATTAATGACAACAACCATCACTGCATTCTATCCACTGAATTTTCCAAGAGGACTTGGGCTTGATGCACTACTTCTTGGGACTAGAATTATGGCAGAGGACAGATGAGATTTTCCCGAGTCAACGAAAATATACTATGGAGATATTGAAAAAGTTCGGTATGACAGAATGCAAATTCATGCCCACCCCAATGGTGATGGATTTGAAGAAAATGAGTGATACTGATTCAGGAGAGGTAGATCCACACTTATAGAGAAAGTTGATTGGATCATTGATGTATCTGGTTAACACCAGACCAGACATTTGCTATGCAGTGAATGTGCTTAGCCAATTTATGAGCCAACTGAGACTGACACAATGGATAGCTGCAAAACATGTATTGAAATACTTATGAGGCACAGTTGGTTATGGCCTAAGATATGCCTCTAGTGCAGACTTGAGCCTGCAAGGATATGCTGATGTAGATTGGGAAGGAAGCGTAGTGGACAGAAAAATCACCTTGGGTTGTTGCTTCACTTTAGGGTCTTCCGTGGTTTCCTAGTGTAACAGAAAACATAGCTCTATGGCATTGAGCACCACAGAGGCAGAGTACATTGCATTGAGTGTAGCAATCCGCAAAGCAGTGTGGCTTCACAAACTTCTGACTGACTTATTCGATCATGAGATGGATCGTACTACTATTCATTGTGATAACCAGAGTTATGTAAATCTCTCTGAGAACCCTCTGTTTCATGACAGATCAAAACACATCGAGATAAAGTATCACTGTATCAGAGACATGGTGCAGAGGAAAACAATACACGTGCAATATCTTCCTACTCATGAACATATCACATATATCTTCACCAAACCACTTGCCAAGACAAAGTTTGAGTATTTATGTGAGAGACTTGGTCTGGTGGAGAATGCCTCCGTAGCTGAGAGGGAGTGTTGATGATTACAACTACGTGGGACATTCTCCAGGACACAAACCTGAGAGAGAGCCCCTGAGAGGGGTGTGTGGTTCCTATCTGAGATAGAGATGGAATGTAGAGATGGCCTCCTCCTTTCAAAGAGTTGAGAAGAACTCCAAATGATTCTTCTGTGTAACGCAGTGAGAAAGGAGATATGTTGAGTTGGGTGTGCATGTGGCTGAGCACAATGTGAATGTGTCAATTCCCATAGAGTTGGGTGCATCGTCACGAGATAGAGATGAAGATGATGTATTAGCATTATCTAAGAAGAGATTTGAGATGATGAACTCTAGATGAATCTCATGTGTAATGCAGTGGGAAAGAAGATCTGTTGAGTGGACGTGCCCGTGGAGGGGCACATGTGAGCATAATCCTAGTGGTTGAGCACTAGTGAGTGTGGTTCTCCTGTGAGACGTAGTGAGATATAGATATGGACATCCATATGGATGTGCCCCTAGTGGGTGTATGAGATCCCTTGCTATATTGTTCAAGAGTCAGGCCTGCCTGTAACCCTAATTGTAATGTAAAGGGTACAGGTCGACCCCACCTTATTGTAATTGATAATTAATGTAAAAGACAATTAATCTGGTTATTATTAATTATATTGTGAGTTAGAGAGGTCGGCCCTATTGTGCCAATAGACACTTCTATTGACAGGTCTAGTCTAATATAAGTAAAGGTAGATTCCCCATTGAGGAATCATATCTTTTGTGTGAGTTTGGAAATTTCAGCAAGTACATCTTCTTGGGAAAAGTGCACACCTCTCTTGGGTGCTAGTCTTCCAGGGTTTGCAAGCACCCTCTTGTGTGCTAGGTTTTCTTGGTAGTGAAGGTCTTTCTCTTGAAAAATATAGCAAAGGATTTGGCTGGGTTTTCTTCCCTTGTTGAGAAGGGTTTCCAAGGATACTTCTTGTGTTCTTGTGCATGGTGTTTCTTCTTGTGATCTTGGTTGCTGCAACATAATTGTTTATGGTTTAAGTTAAATGCTAAAAAGGAATGAACTTTATGATTAAACCTTGCTTATTGAAAAATCAACATAAACTAGAATGTATTATGTAATTGTGACTTAGGCTGGTGAGCTGGTAAAGTTGGAAAGGGGCCAAAGTGCCTAGAAATGCAATACATCTATATATATTAATAAAATACATCGTTGGATGAAAGACGGACAAGGACAAGAGATAGGGGGCTAAAGGGGCTAAGTCTTTTTTTATTATATTTTATTTACCCATTTTGTTTTAATTGAGAAAAGTGGTTACATGAGCTTCTTGTGGAGACCATGTGGTTCTTGGTTCTTGTAATTATATAAACCATTCTCGTGGGATGTTTGGGGGTTGTTCTTTGTTCTTGGTTAATCATTTTCCTTGGGGATTCTTCCTCATTCATTCTTGATAATTCATTTGCTCTTGGGATGAAAATAGTGTTGAGGGGTCCAAATTCTCCCCACAGTAGCAAGGGGTCCTCCCTGGTATACAATCCCAATTAGACTACACGTCGTTTGGATTAGGAGTCCCATCTGTAATTTTGCCTGACTGCCATTATTGCTAACTTTTGATTTTGTTACCGGTTAAGGTCCGGTGTACCGATGCGGGGATGGGTGCAATGCAAAGATGTAGATGAAGAGCATGTATGTAAAGAAAACTAATATATCACTAATCTATGTTAACCTATCCTAGCTAGGAGCAAATCTAAAGTAACCAGTGAGTTATAATGCGACCAAAACTTAAAACAACTTCAATACAGTTAGTTGTATAAAAAGAGAAAGATTGGAAGTAATAGAATATATAAGTATATAATCAGACTAGTCTAGATTACAATGACATATATTGTAACAATTCACGAAACTCAAGGCATGGAAATATTCAAATAAATACCAATAACTGCAAAAATGATTAAGATTGCATAACAATTAGTCTATAGAAAACAAAGAATTATTACAGTCCATAGAAACAACAAATATCTTCACTTGAAGTAGTTCAAAGCTTCGATCAATTTCTACACAAAATTCCTTCTATAAAATATTGGCCCTGAGGGCTTCTCAATATTCATTAACACTGTATAAGTTCTTGCAACAGTTCTTGGGTCTATACAATGCTCGAAAAGCCAAAAAAAAGTCCTTATTCAAAGAGTTTCTAGTCTCTTTTATACAAGTAATAATAACTTCTATTTGTATTTCCGCCTTCTTCCTGAAGAGGAAATTACAAAACTATTCACATTACCTTCTCCCATGATAACTGGCACAAAAGGATGAAACTTAACGTAGTTAGGAAAAATACGAAAGGGAAAACAATGGTTTGTCCTTTTCCTATGATCTTTTGCTTTGGAGATAAGTCGTCCAAACTTCCAACTGGCTACATAGTGACTCAATCCTCCTGTAAGATAGCTTCTCCAGTATTTCTTCGTTCATGGAAACGCTATCATCCAAGGCGCTCATATCCTTCTCCAATTTTTTCATGTAAGCCTGATCATAGTATGGAGCTTCGTTGGTTGTAGTAAAGGATGATCAATAAGATCGGTTGAGACAAAATTTGATGTTTCAACTATTTGTGTCCTTCTACTTGTACTTTCCTGAACTGCATTCACTAATTCTTCCATGAATAAATTCTTCCCAAGTTTGTCTAACATTGGGATCCAACTATGCCTTATCCGCTCTTGAGAAGCTTTGTGAGTTCTTGAGAAGATCCCCATTTCTTTGGTCACTTCTTTGTCTGCTCATTTTCCTACCTGTTGGAAATGGTATAGCGCATACATATCTATATTTCTTGTTGATTTCGAGGGTCTGTATAACTATGGAGGCGCATTAGGATTTTCTGCTATCCAATTATCAATGTCTGCTATACCTTCCCGGATAGTGTTGTATTGAGTTCACTGCATCTATATCCAGTCATTTTGTTTAATAACTGTTGCATCCACATTTTGTAAGAGATGCAGGTTGGCATGCATATCGATGATGGCACCTTCCAACTCATTTCTCACTTATTTTGTGTTGGCTTTAAAATTGAGAAGACTTCTCTCATCTATCCTAACTTGCTGGGGCTTCTATTCTAGCTCTTTGATCCTCATTTCCTTTTCCTCATTCTGTTGGCACAACCTTTGTATATTATCCACAGTTGCATCCGTGAATGCAAATCCTTCCCTAGTTGTTTCCACAGGGTCTTCCCTAACATCTCCTATGATGGGAACCTGGGTTACTAATGACAAAGGAGCTCCCTCTACCACTAGAACCTTTTTAACCCTTTCTTGTACGATCCGTCCGGTTTTTCTATCGTAAGTGAAACTGCGAATGTCCAATAATTCAGTCGACCGAAAGGGTTGCCAAGGCCCGAGACCCAAACCACTACTTGTTGTTTCTGTTTCTGTGCATGCGGTGGATGTTCTAGAGACATCAGATTCCATTGAGTGCATGTGACCCTCTCTATCATCTACATCTTTCTTATACCTTTCCGCTTCAACAACTTTATCTACTGCTTCCTTTTCTGCCTTGGCCTTTGCTTTTTCATCTTCTAACTTTTGTTTCTTTTTAGCATCATTTCTCTTTTTCAACACTTTCTCTTTGTCCCTCCTCTTTTTATCGATTGGTGATTCTTCATATTCTTCTCTAGAACTTGAATGGGTCAAGGGGGAGATGGGGGAATATCTCTCAGCTTCATCTCTCTCTACATATTTTATGGTTTCCTCTCTTGAAGCTTCTTCATCTGCGATCCTACCTCTTGGTTGACCCCTCCTATTGAAAATAACCTCATCATAGGTTATGGAATTTTTATGTACTCCTTATTCTTCCTAGAACTCGACGGTGTATTCGTAAGAGAGTCTCATGCTATGAAGATTCTCTTTGATGATGTTCTTAGGGTCTTGTCTCCTGAATATTTCCTCTCCAAAATGGTAAGAGAGCAAGATGTCTACTTTTGTCTGGGCTTGTTTGGTGTTTTCATAGAAGTAGTTCCTAATGTAAAGAGGAAATCAATGCCATATGACTTTCTTCGATCTATATAACATTCCTTAGACCCCATGTATGATGGTATGATATGCTACTTCCTGGAGCATAAGCTTATCTAGGACGAACTTAAGAAGTAGGTGAGGTAGTTTCATTGCACCATATATCTTGATATATGTACCATGTTCCATTAGATACCAATCCCCAATCCTCCTTATAATTGTTATGGCCTTGTCAGTTATACAAGGTGGGGAGGTGAAAAAAATGAACTCATACAATGGGACAAGGATTTGTTCACAAATCCTTTGATAATTTGTTCGGTATTTGTGCTCCCAAAGAACTTTGCACTAAATATGGATAGCGACATCAACGGGTAACCGAATCCATCCCATGTTCAGGTATTTGTGAGCGATGTGCATTATGTCTAAAAGATATGAAGCCATATGGAAGATGGGGAAGCTACCCGATTGTGCTTGTGTAACGACTGAAATCACATTTTTATTATTCTCAGACAATATGTCTGCCCAGTTGAACGAAGTGCCTACATCTGCACATAAATAAATTAATGGCATATATGACAAAGGAAAGTGTGTTGTGTCTGGTTCCCCATATAACCTGCACAACATGGCTATCATATACTGGTAGGGTCTTCTTAGATTAGTTGTGGGATATCGACTCTTGAGTTGATATTGGAACTGCTTATATGCTTTATACCAGGTGGGGAACAAATCATTTGGTGTGAGCTCCAAATTGCTAAGGAGTTGACCATCTAGTTTTTTGTTTTTAGCCTCAAGGTGATAACACTTGGCTAAATAATGCCTAAATGAAGCTATCGACTCCTTCCTTGCATTGAAGATATACCTACTATCTACGTATGCATTCTTCAAAATCCAAGAGATAAAAACTGCACAAGGGAATACTGTTAGATGTGTCACCACCCTGACAATTCTTGATTTTCTGATGTTCTTAAATGCCTGGAGTTCACTTGGGTCCTCTACTTCTGTAGAGAAGTTTGATTTCTTGAACATGTAATAAAATTCCCCCTATTTCAACGTCTCTCCTTATTTGTCCATAATTCATGATGTATCGTCATATACTGTCCTAAAACTTTCTGTATCTGCTATCTTCTAAGAGTTGCCAGATGGTTCAACCCCTACTGGATTCATTGTTGTTTTCTTTCGTGGTTACATGTCTGAATCTACATACAAGATACATTTGGAGCATGTTATTTATATAAAAAGAATTAATGAAAACTATTGAAGACATGTTGTTCCTTGTATATTTCAAATAGCAATCAATTTCCTACTGAGACTATGAGTATGAAATACTTGAGCATTAATCTAATAAAACAAAACAATTTTAAATGCAAATCGGAGGGAAAAAGTGTAACTCCTCTGAGCAGTTAAGAGGAATTTATAGTAACTCCTTCGAGCAGTTCGAAGGAGTTAATAGTAACTCCTCCGAGCAGTTCGAAGGATTTAATATCAACTACTTCAAGCAACATTCAAAAGAGTCTCAACTAGTCTTGGGGTACTTGGATGTTTTACAAAGAACTCCTCCGATCTACTCAAAGGATTTGTTAGTAACTCCTCTGAGTAGATCGAAGGAGTTAATAATAACTCTCCAGAGCATATTAGAGAAGTTAGTAATAACTTCTCCGATATGCTCAGAGAAGTTAGTAGTAACTTCTATGATATGCTCGGAGGAGTTACTAAAACAATTTTCGGGACTTAGTTTTACGAACACAAAGCATGGAGAGGAACTCTTCGACCAACTTAGAGGAACAAGATGTGTGCTTAGGATCTACTTAGGTCGAGATGAGTTTAGAGAGAGGGGTCAGAAATGGTTAACAACGAGAATAGAGTTCCAGAAATAATCATATTCTGCAACCATGAGCATGTTGAGGATTAGCATAAGGGTAGTGACAACTGCGTAGGGATTGGTGTTAGTGAAGCGATGAATATCGACAGGTGCCATCTTATGTGCTAGGGAGAAAAGTAAAACCAAACCCTGAATTTAAAGAACATGATAGAGAGGGATGGAATTACCGGTTAAACGTTGCCACGTGTTGGGGAACGGAACAGGGTTTTGCTCGAACGATGTTTAGCCCAGCTCTCTGGTGTCGATTCGCGAGCAAGTGGTATAATGATAATATCCTAAAATCCATTTTACTTTATATAGTCTTAGGTCAATTAATGTTGTTTAATGAGGTAGGTTAGGTCATAGACTTTAAGAACAACTTCGCTAATTTTGCTCAGAGCCTTTTAAAACAACTTCATTGAATTTGCTTGGAGGCTTTTAACACAACTTTGTCGAACTGCTAGGAGGAGATAAGATTAACTCTTATGATAGGTTTTGCTTTATCGAAACGGTTGGTAAGAACTCCTCCGAGCTGCTCGGAAGAGTTGAAGGTAACTCCTCTGAGCTACTCAGAAGAGTTGTAGGTAAATGCTTCGAGCAGTCAGGAAGAGTTGAAGGTAACTCCTCCGAGCAACTCATAAGAGTTGAAGGTAACTCCTTCGAGCAACTCAGAAGAGTTGAAAGTAACTCCTCCGAGTAGCTTAGAGGAGTTAAAATTAACTTTGCTATTTTTTCTTTTTAAACTTGAACTTTGAATAATTTCTCAATTTTCAAGTGAACCACGAGTTACCAGGAGAAGCCTTTGATTGACCAAGGGGGATTATGAGATTTTTCTTTTGGATTCAAAAATAAGGAGGCTACATTTTAGGAAAGTATCCAAATATGAGGTAAAATGGAGGGGTTGTAGTGTTAGTCACAACAAATGGCGACACACTGGGCGAAGTCTTGGATCTCTACAAAATGACATCCATTCATAATTTTATTAGGAAGGAAAATCCACCACAAAAAATCATAAGGGAGAAAAGATAGGTCTCACGACTTGCATATTTAAAAGACCAAGGTGATTCAAAAAGGGTTGAGACCCATTCAATTTTAATAGATTGCTTTCAAACTTATATCAAACTTTATAGTGAATGGTTGAAGGAAAGATGTAGACAGTAAAGTAGAAAGGAAACATCAAGAATGATGAGAATACAAGTGTGATACATTTCTATGGTGTTTCTCTGCTGCCAACAAGCATCCATAGCCTCAACGTAGTCACCCCAGTGTCACAATCCTTGCTCCGCTACCAGTGAGCGTCCACATCCCTGATGAAGATACTTGCATGTCCCATGTGATCTGGAAATCCTTTCCCGAAGCCTTTACCTTTTATAATATTTGATTCTCTTTTATTTAGTGATATAGGTGGATGGGGGGAGTCTAGTTAACCTTTAAAGGCACTAGGGATGACACATGTGATGGTGAGATCTACTAACTTGATTATAGATGAGCAAACTTCCCGAGTTGCTATTCCTAACCTACTACAAACATCTCATCTAGACCATTTCATTTAGCTCTTGTAACATAACAATATGTTGTTTAACATAGTATCTTGGCTCTCTGTTTTCCTAGTGTCTCCTCGTATTGACAAGCTACGTTCCTCCACCAGATCTTAATTTGTGATAGTGCGCAAAGGGTTCGCATGTCTGGGAAGAAGATTAGAATTGACGTCTTATTACATAGATTTTTAGGCCCTCTGCAACGAATGTGATACGTTTTAAGCATGTGACTTTCTTCAGGTTGCGAGAATTCCAAAATCACAAGGGAATCCAGCAAGAAGAACAAGGTAAAACTAGTAATCAATTGAGAAAATACAAACTAACTAAAGAAACAAAAATCAAAAGCAAAACTAGAAACAATTTTTATTTATGTACAAGTGATCCATAGCCAAAATGGCTAACTGATATAATGTTTTAGGACTTGGCCATTTACATGGAGAGATTCGATTTCTCCCTGAAGGTTTTGTTATCGAAAAGTGCCTTGGCCAATCGTTTCTTTGATAAGGTAGGGACCAAGCCAAAGTTGTTGAAATTTCGAATGTTTCCCTTTATCTTCGTGTGGTTTATCCCATTTCAAGACTAGATCCCCAACTTGGAATTCTTTCTCACCCGCAGATTTCTTATCAAACCAATGCTTTACTATTTGTTGGTGAGCTTCAAACTTGCTTTTAGTCTCGTCACATATTTCTTCAAGGTTCAACAAGGTATTTATAGGACTTTGGTTGACTGGGCATTCTCTTCCTCGCGACTGTTGTGTAAGTTGGAGAGAAAGCATGTAAATGTTCGAGGGTAACACAACTTTTTTTCCATACATAATAAAATAAAGTGATGTTTGGATGGAAGTTTTTTGGGTGACACGATCTTCCTAGAGAGCATTTTGTAATGCATTGTGCCAATTTCTCTGGTGATCGACTACGGTTCTCTTTAGGATACAGATGATGTTTTTGTTTGTGGATTCTGCCAGGCCATTTCCTTGGGGGTAATAGTTAGCTGAATACTTTAAAATAATCTCATTTTCCAATACATACTCATATAATTTCAAAGACAAAAAATAATCAGCAGTATCAAATACTAAAGAGTTAGGAGTACCAAACCTCGTGATAATGTGTTGCTCAAGAAAATTGATCAGTTCTTCCTCATTCACTTTGATTAAATGGATTGCTTCAATCCAATGTGTGAAATAATCAGTTGCGGTCAGAATATACCCGTGTTGCTTGGATGAATGAAGGTTGATCTCACCAATGATATCTAGGCCCCACTGCTCGAAGTGTTCCTCGACTGCTACATGTCGGAGAGGAAAAGAAGCATTACGTTCCCTCCCCACGAATTTTTGACATGCTTCGCAAATTCTCGAGTATGTGTGGGCATCCTTGAAGAGGGTGGGTTAGTAGTATCCTTCTCTTAGAATTTTGTGAGATGTTGTGTCTCCTGAGAAATGACCACCAATTAGTCCATCGTGCATATCTTTTAGAACCTTATCAACTTCTTGTTTTCCAATACATTTGAGTAACACTCTGTCATAATTGTTTCTGAACAAGATGCCAAGTAATAATTAGTACTGCAAATACTTCAACCGTAACGCTCTTTTTCGCTTAGCATCAAGATGGTCTGGGGTGGTGCCATGCGGTAGATAATACTTAAGATCATTGTAGCATGATCCTTAAATAACTAGAACATGTGGAACTTGTTGAGTATACATTATTGATTCATCTTTCCAACCATCTTCTTCTTGTTCTTCAACATCAACTCCTTCTGTCACCAACTTACACAATCCTTGACCTTTCACAATATTGGATGGTTTAAATTCAAGGTCATACTCTTGCAGATCCATCATCCAATTTCCTCGTCTTTCACCCAATTCCTTTTGAATGAACATAGATCTCACTTCAGGGTGTGGGATGATGAATTTCGTGCGATTTATTAGGATATACGGTCTAAACTGCTTGATTTCTTTATGGACAACAAATGCTTTCTTGTCCACCGAAGGATAATTCAGTTCAACACCTTTTGTGTGAGTACTGCTGCTAGTGAATATTCAAATGCAAATGTATATAGTAGGAAATCTTTTGAAAAATCAGGACTCTGAACTGAAGGTGCATTGGCTATAGCAGTTTTAATATTTTCAAATGCTTCCTTTTCCAGAGGCATCCATTTGAATTGCACATCCTTTTTAATCATCTTTTGTAAAGGTTTTACAATTTCAACAAAGGTTGGAATGAATCTTTTGATGAAATCAAATATGCCGAAAAAAGATTGCATGGACTTCTTGTTGTGCAATGGAGAAATTTGTAAGATGTCTTTGGTTCTCTCTGGATCCACTGAAATTCCTTCTTTTGAAACAACGAATATAGTTTTCTTGGGATTAAACCAAATCCCGTATTTTCTGCAACGCTCGAAAATATGCTTGAGATGTTTTGGGTGGTCTTCTCTTTTTTTTGAATAAATTGTAACATCATCAAGGTAAACCACCACGCTTTGACCAATTAATCCTTTGAAAGCAATGCCCATTTCCCTTTGAAAGGTAGTTCCTGCATTCATAAGACCAAAAGGCATTCTTTTGTAAGCATAAGTTCCCCATTTAGTTCAAAAAGTGGTCTTTAATCGGTCTGGTTCTGCCACAATAACCTGGTTGTATCCCGAAAACCCGTTTATTAGGGAGAATAGTTGAGACCCAGAGATGAGTTGCAGAATTTGTTCCATTGGGGGAACTGGATAGTTATCTTTGTCGGAAGTGTGATTTAGATTTATGAAATCTATGCAAATTCCTATTTCTCTCGACTTTTTCCTTAAGGGAGCGGTATTAGATACCCAAGTCGAATGTCTTACTTTAAAAATTATTCGGGCATCTAACAACTTCTTGAGTTCATTTTGTATCAGAGGTTCGAGAGTAGGATGTATCTCTCCGAGCTTCTGCTAAAATGACTTGATCCCTTATTTGATGGGAATAACATGTTGTATTATTCATGTATCATAAGACTTCAAGTCATCATATATCCAGGCAAAAACATCTCTATACTTCTTGAATAATTCTGTGAACGTGTGTTTTTTCTGAATCTGAACAACACGTGCCTAGATTGACATACTTAGGTTGTTCATATGTTCCCAAGTTGACCAAGAAATGCATCATCATGGAGCTGTTGGTATTTGGATTAGCTAGCCTCCTGAACTCAGACTGTAAATAAAATAACTTTTCAAGGGTCAAAACATTCTTTGGAACACAATTTGTTTTGACCTTACTAGTTCCTTCTCGATAAACTTGCAACTCTTGTTGATGTATTTCATCATTGATCACTAAGTCTTGAAACATGTCCAAACTAGTAAGGAAGTTGACAAATTGAGAATCACAGTTGAATAATCTCCAACTCATTACGTTGTTAGGTATAGATGGCCTAAACATTAGTTCAACCGAAAAACCATCGTCGAGAGGCATAAACTAAATCCGAGATGTTAGTTTTGTTATTCAAAGTAATCTGAGATGTTAGTTTTGTTAGTCAAACTAAATCCAAAGTTAGTAAGTACAAAACATGCACCATTATGTATTCGTGGGCGGAGGCCTGATTGTATTTCAGATGGTATTTTAGAAGTCTAAGCTTTGTAACAACCATAATTAGTCTCGAAAAAATAATTTCCAAGGATGGAATGAGCAAAGGTAATGGGCTCGCTCTTGCCTTCTAATTTCGTCACTGTGTGCTTCATTATTAACCAGGATTTGATTTGCTTTACCCTTATAGGGAAGCCATACATGAGACCCGTCAGTAGAAAAATAACCTTGAAGTTTAGCTGACCAATCTATGCTCAAGAGAACCCCATAACTTTCTGGAATGTCTACTACAACTATATCTATAGTCTAATGAACCCTTGGATAAAATGATAGTCTAATTAACACATCGTCGAGTTCCCATTTCACTTTAACATATGTTCTGTCTAACTGAATAATCCTGGTTTTTGTTATTTGTGGAATGACATTTATCTTTTGGAAGATATAAAAAGGTATGATGTTGGAAGAGGCACCAAAATCCGTCAAACAATTATGTACATTGAAATTAAAAATTTCGTAAGTAAGCAGAAAAGGTGGTACTTGTGATTTTGAAAAAACACCTATGCTTGCTACGTTTATAGGTGATGTTATTTCTACCTTGTGGATTTCTGGTGTATCGCTTCCAGAGGCTAAGCTTTCAGAAGCCGCATTTCTGTTTGAGTCTCGTGGGTTTTGAAAGCATTATGTAGAAGTTCACGTTGTTGTGGTAGACAAAAAATATCAAACATGGAAATATTAGCTTTAATTTTCTTCATGACTTCGATCACATTATAATCTAGGGCGTGTGAATTCGAATCATTCTTAACTTTCCCAAATTTCCCCCGAGTCACCTTTTCATTATTTTCAACAGCACTAGAAGTGCTTGGTTTACCCTTATTTGTTACAATAGTCTTGCCAGTCTTATTATTAGTTTTTTCTAGAACTGTGTTGTTTTGTTTTGGGATAATAGGGGGAAGAGTTATTTTTCTAAGGGGAATTTTTTATTCTTTGGAGGACGAAGTGTCAAATGGTGGACCTTTGTTGCGCAAGTTATAGCCTTTTGGGGCAACAACTTTTTAACCTTGGGTATCTCCGGCAAGGATTTTTTCAATTTTTTCATCATCGGATTCTACACACCAGTCCCAGAAAGGCATGGCTGATTCAGGTGTTGTTTCGTTAGTAGTATTAGAAGTAGCTTGTGTATGAATTTAATCATCTAAACTCTATTGATCTAGTAAATGATTTATTACCAATATCACAGAGTTGATCCATTGAGGACACGTTCGTTCATGATAATTTTGTTGATGATAAGATAAAAAATATTGTTACTGAAACTATCTAGATTGAAAGCCATGTGTTGGGGTTCTGGTGGTTGTGGTGGGTTGTCTGGTTTATTGAAAAATGGGTGGAAATTTTTGGTTTTGGATGATCCTTCACCAACATTCTTTTTTAAGTCCACTACTCCATTCAATAATTTCTTAACCATTTTAACCACATTATCAATATCCTTGGATTCCTTTTCAGGTGGTTTGGTTAATAACAATGGATTCTTCCCAACTAATTTAGTTTCCTCATAACAAGTATGTTGGTCATATGCTAACAATTCTCTTTCCACAATTTCATCTTCATCAAAGTTTAGTGCCAATGTGTTTCTTTTAGATCGTTTTACAAACATCCCAATGGATGGGGTTAAGGTAGTTGTATAATATTCAATGGCTAAGGATTGAGTGGGAGCTATCTCGTGGGGAAACTTAATCAATACATTTAGAAATCTTTGGTTAAATTCTTTTACCCTTTCCCTTTTGTCCATTATGATGGATCCTAGTTCATTATGTAGGGATTCAATTGTTTTTCTTTCTCCAAACTTCCTCATAAAGATCCTTTCGAAACTATCGAAGTTTATAATCGATCTGGCGGGTAAGATTTAATACCAAGTAGATGATTTCACATAAAAAGTATAAGGAAATTACCTACATACTACGTCATCATGTTGAAACCTAGAATATGTATGGCCAAAAAGAAATTATTTATATGATCTTCCGGGGACTTGGGTTTATTTGGATCAAATTTTGATAAGAGTCTATCACGTTTGCTTGGCATTTCATGAACTTTTCCAGCCAGCTTTAGAGATCCTTGGGCTCTCCATAGTGGTATGACCTCTTTGTGGTTTCTATTTTCTCCCATTGTTTGTTCTATGGCAATTTCTGGTTGTTCACCTTCAAATTCTTCTTCTTCAGGTTTGACGAGAAACATGCAACTCTTCTTAAGGGTACATGGACCTCTACTTAAGGGTACATGGACCTCTTGTAAAACAATTTCAATAAGATCATGTACAAATTCGATGTAAAAATTAGGATCTATGTTAGGACGTTCTACACAGGTAGATTTTCTCCTCGGGAGTTCAGAAGATGTAGATAATTTTCAAAGCAATTTCACGTAAGCACGAGTGATTTTATAGGTTTTGTGAAGTTCTTCTTGAGGTATGTGAAACCCGGTTTCATAATGTATTTCAGGATTCCCAGTAGCACTTCCGAAATGATCCTTTGAGTCTTCATAAATAACTTCTTTTTCAGATTCAACTCGAGGAAACAAGGTAGGTTGTGAGCTGTGATTACTCGTTGAAGACTGATTTCAGTTATTGTTTATTTCATGTATGTAAGACATAAAAGATGACCCTCCTTCTAGCGCCAATTCTATTAAGGGGTCCAAATTCTCCCGACAAATTCAAGGGGTCCTCCCCAGTATACAGTCCCAGTTAGTCTACACACTGTTTGGATTAGGAGTCTCATTTGGAATTTGGCACGATTGCCATTATTGATAACTTTTTATTTTGTTATTGGTTAAGGTCTGATGTATCGATGCGGGGATGGGTGTAATGCAGAGATGTAGATGAAGACCATGTATGTAAATACAACTAATCTATCACTAATCTATGTTAACCTATCCTAGCTAGGAGCAAGGCTAAAGTAACCGGTGAGTTATAATGCAACCAAAACTTAAAACAAATTTAATACAATTAGTTGTATAAAAATAGAAAGATTGGAAGCAATATCATATATAAGTATATAATCAGATTAGTCCACATTACAATGACATATACTGTAACAACTCATGAAATTCAAGGCATGGAAATATTCAAATAAATACCAATAACTGCAAAAATTATTAAGATTCCATAAGAATTAGTCTACAACAAACAAAATATTCTTACAGTCCATAGAAACAACAAATATCTTCACTTGAAGTAGTTCAAAGATTTGATCAGTTTCTACACAAAATTCCTTCTATAAAATACTGGCCATGAGGGCTTCTCAACATTCATTAACACTGTATAAGTTCTTGAAACAATTATTGGGTCTATACAATGCTCGAAAAGCCAAAAAAAAGTCATTGTTCAGAGCGTCTCTAGTCTCTTTTATACAAGTAATAGTAACTCCTATTTGTAGTTTCTCCTTCTTCTTGAAGAGGCAGTTACAAAACTATTCACATTCCCTTCTCCCATGACAAGTGGCACAAAAGGACGAAACTTGAGGTAGTTAGGAAAAAGATGAAAGGGAAAACAATGGTTTTTCCTTTTCCAATGATATTTTTCTCTGGAGATAAGCCGTCCAAACTTCCAACTGGTTAAATAGTGACTTAATCCTCCTGTAAGATAGCTGCTCCAACATTGCTTCGATCATGGCAACGCTATCATCTAAGGCACTCGTATCCTTCTCCAATTTTGTCATGTAAGCTTGTATCATAGTATGGAGCTTCGTTGGCTGTACTTTCAACTATTTGTCTCCTTCAACTATTTGTCTCCTTCTACTTGTACTTTCCTAAACTGCATTCACCAATTATTCCATGACTAAATTCTTTCCAATTTCATCTTACATTGGGAGCCGACCATGCCTTATTAGCTCTTGAGCAACTTTGTGAGTTCTTGAGTAGATCCCCATTGCTTTTGTCACTTCTTTGTTTGCTCGATTCCCTACATGTTGGCAATGGTCTATCGCATACATATATGTCTTCCTTGTTGATTTCGAGGGTCTATATAACTCCAGAGGCGCATCAGGATTTTCTACTATCCAAGTATCAATGTTCGCTATACCTTACCAGATAGTGTTGTATTGAGTCAGTTGCATTTATATCCAGTCATTTTTTTCAATAAATGTTGCAGCCACATTTTGGAAGAGATGCAAGTTGGCATACATATCGATGATGGCACCTTCCAACTCATTTCTCAGTTTTTTTTGCGCTGTATTTAAAATTGAGAAGAATTATCTCATCTATCTTAACTTTTTGGAGCTTCTCTTCTAGCTCTTTGATCCTCATTCTTTTGGCACAACCTTTTTATATTATCCACAATTGCATCCATGAATGCAAATACGACCCTAGATGTTGCCATAGGGTCTTCCCTAACATATCTTGTGACGGGAACCCAAGTTACTACTGACAAAGCATCTCCCTTTGCCACTGGAACCTTTCTAACCCTTTCTCGTATGATCAGACTAAATTTCCTATCGTACATGAAACTATGAATGCCCAATTTTCCAGTCAACCGAAAGGGTTCCCAAGGCCTAAGACCCAAACCGCTACTTCTTGTTTATGTTCCTACAACTGCGGTGGATGTTCTAGGGACATCCAAGTCCATTGGCTGTGTGTCACCCTCTCTATCATCTGCATATTTCTTCTTCCTTTCTTCTTCAACATATTTATCAGTTGCTTCCTTTTCTTCCTTGGCCTTTGCTTTGTCATCTTCTAGCTTTTGTTTCTTTTTAGCATCATTTCTCTTCTTCAACACTTTCTCTTTGTCCCTCCTCTTTTTATCGGTTGGTGATTCTTCATATTCTTCTCTAGAACCTGAATGGGTCGAGAGGGAGATGGGGGAAGATCTCTCATCTTCATCTCTCTTAGCATCTTTTCTGGCCACCTCTCTTGCAACTTTTTCGTCCGTGATCCTACCTCTTAGTTGACCCCACATATTGAAAATAACCTCATCATAGGTTTTGGATTTTAAATGTACTCCTTCTTCTTCCTAGAACTCGATGGTGTATTTGTAAGGGAGTCTCATTCTATGAAGATGCTCTTTGACGATGTTCTTGGGGTCGTTTCTCCTTAATCTTTCCTCTCCAAAATGGTAGGAGAGCAAGATGTCTACTTCTATCTGGGCTTGTTTGGTGTTTTCAAAGAAGTAGTTCCCAATGTAAAGAGGCAATGGAGGCCATACAAATTTCTTCTATCTATATAACATTCCTCCGACCCCATGTATGATGCTCTGATATGCTACTCCATGGAGCACAAGCTTATGTGGGACGAACTTAGGATGTAGGTGAGGTGGTTTCATTGCACCATATATCCTGATTTATGTACCATGTTCCATTAGATACCAATCCCCAATCCTCCTTATAACTGCTATGGACTTGTCGGTCATACAAGGTGGGGAGGTGAAAAAAATGAACTCATACATCAGAGAAAATAAGTGCTCACAGATCCTTTGAAAATTTGTTCGATATTTGTGCTCCCAAAGAAATTTGTAGTAAATATGGATAGTGGCATCAGTAGGTAACCAATTCCATCACATGTTCAGGTATTTGTGAGAGATGCACATTATGTCTAAAATATATGAAGCCATATGGAAGCTGGGGAAGCTACCTGGTTGTGCTTATGTAACAACTGAAATCACATTTTTAAGACACTCGGACAACATTTCTGCTCAGTTGAATGAGGCTCCTACATCTGCACAGAAATAAATTAATGGCATATATGACAAAGGAAAGTTTATTGCGTACGATTCCCCATACAACCTGCACAACATGAATACCATATGTTGGTAGGGTCTTCTTAGATTAGTTGTTGGATATCAACTCCTGAGCCGATATTTGAACTGCTTATCTGCTTTATACCAGGTGGGGAACAAATCCTTTGGTGTGAGCTCCAACTCACTAAGGAGCTAACCATCTAGCTTTTTGTTTCTGTCCTCAAGGTGATAACACTTGGCTAAATCATCAGACATGATTGAAGCTATCGACTCATTCCTTGCATTGAATATATACCTACTATCTATGTCTGTGTTCTTCAAAATCCAAGAGGTAACATCTACAGAAGGGAATACTATTGGATGTGCCACCACCCTAGAAATTCCCAATTTTCTGATGTTCTTAAATGCCCAGAATTCACCCGGGTCCTCTGCTTTTGTAGAGAAGTTTGATTTCTTGAACATGTAATAGAATTCCCCCCATTTCAAAGTCTCTCCTTCTTTGTCTAGAATTCTTGATGGATCATCGTATACGGTCCTAACACTTTCGGTATCTTCTATCTACTGAGAGCTACCAAATGGTTCAACCCCTGTTGGCTTCATTGTTGTTTTCTTTCATGGTGACATGTCTGAATATGCATACAAGATAAATTTGGAGCATGTTATTTATTTAAAAAGAATTAATGAAAACTATTCAAGACATGTTGTTCCTCGTATATGTCAAATAGAAATCAATTTCCTACTGAGACTATGAGTGTGAAAGACTTGAGCATTAATCTGATAAAACAAAACAATTTTAAATGCAAATCAGAGGGAAAAAGAGTAACTTCTTTGAGTAGTTCAGTGAAGTTAATAGTAACTACTTCGAGCAATTCAAAGGATTTAATAATAACTCCTTTAAGCAGTTCGAAGGAGTTAATATCAACTCCTCCGAGCAACATTCGAAAGAGTCTCAGCTAGTCTTGGGGTGCTCAGATGTCTCACAAAGAACTCCTTTGATCTGCTTGAAGGAGTTGTTAGTAACTCCTCCAAGTATATTGGAGAAGTTAATAATAAGTCTCTCGAGCATATCAAAGAATTTAATAGTAACTTCTTCAATATGCTTGGAGGATTTACTAAAACAAGTTTTGAGACTTAGTTTTGCGAACATGAAGCATGGAGAGGAACTCTTCGACCAACTTAGAGGAACATGACGTGTGCTTAGGGTCTACTTAGGTTGAGATGAGTTTAGATAGAGGAGACAAAAATGGTTAATAACGAGAATAGGGTTCCAAAAATAATCCTATTTCGCAGCCATGAGCGTGTTGAGGATTAGCATAAGGTTAGTGACAACTGCTTAGGGTTTGGTGTTGGTGAAGCGGTGAATACCGATAGGTGCCATTTTATGTTCTAGGAAAAAAAGTAAAACCAAACCCTAAATTTAAAGAACATGATATAGAGGGATGGACTTACTGGTTAAACTTTGCCATGTGTTGGGAAACAGAACAGGGTTTTTCTCGAACAATGTTTAGTCTAGCTCTCCGGTGTCGAGTCGTGAACAAGTGGTACAATGATAATAGCCTAAACTTCATTTTACTTTATACAACGTTAGATCAATTAATGTCATTTAATGAGGTAGGTTAGGTTAGAGACTTTAAAAACAACTTCACCGATTTTGCTCGGAGCCTTTTAAAACAACTTTGTCGAATCTGCTCAGAGGATTTTAACACAACTTCGTCGAACTGCTAAGAGGAGACAAGACTAATTTTTGCAATAGGCTTTGCTTTATTGGAACGTTTGGAAAGAAACCCTTCGAGCTTCTCAAAAGAGTTGAAGGTAACTCCTCCAAGCTGCTCGAAAGAGTTGAAGGTAACTTCTTCGAGCAACTTGGAAGAGTTGAAGGTAACTCCTCCAACCAACTCAGAGGAGTTAAAATTAACTTTGCCAAAAAAAATAAATTAAACTTGAACTTTGAATAATTTATCATTTTTTCAAGTGAACCACGAGTTACCAGGAGAATCCTTTGATTGACCAAGGGGGCTTATGAGATTTTTATTTTGGTTTAAAAAATAAGGAGGCTCCATTTTAGGAAAGTATCCAAATAGGAGGTAAAATGGAGGGGATGTAGTGCGAGTCACAACACATGGAAACAAATGGTAGGAGGAGGAGAGCCATTATTATATGGCTGTGAGGAATTATTGATCATTCTAGGTTGGAATTGATGCCTATGGGCATGCGATTTATCATAGTTATGCAAGAATTATCACAACTGAGAATGCTTAGAGCTTCAACATGGAGATTTCCTGACCAGTAGCACTAGATCCCTGGAGAGAAATGGAATAGCCCGAGGGACTACATGGAAGAGAAAGGGGTTCGTTTCTTTGGGTTGTGCAGGATGAAGAGGAAGGAGAGATGGAAATTAGGATTGTTGTGTAGTTGGGAAAACCCGAGAGCTAATTAGCCAACTATTGTGTACTTTAGATTTGATCTAGGACCCATCCTTATGGATTCATAGCCTTGGATCGGGGGTGACCTGTTGTTGAGAATTGGAATAACAATGTCTATGGTTGGGAGGAACATCCTTGGTTTGCAACCAGTTGTTGATGGTTTAATCAAAGATAAGTGCTCTCTGTGTTTTCTATATATTTATATTCCACTATGTATGGAACTTCCTTAACAAGAGACAATGCCTGCTTCTCCAATTCTAAATATTTTAGCTCATAATTATCATGAAGGGTTTTACTCATGAAGCTTATCGATAATTCTTCCCCTTTATAATTTCTTTATGCAAGGAATGAAGCTACGACCCCTTCTGCACCAAAATAATATACAATAAAATCTCTTTTAAAATATGGGTCGATGAGCACAAGCGCGACGATGATTCCTTTTTGATATTGTTAAATCATTCTAAGTATTTGGGGTCCATTCAAATCTTTTTGATCCTTTTTCAACAATAGATTGATTGGTTTAATGATACTTGCATAATCAGGTACAAATCTTCTCACAAAGTTTATCTTTCCAAAAAACTGTTGCACCCCTATCTTTGAATATGGAGGATTGAGTTCGTTAATCGCCTTGATTCTTTAGGTATCAATGTAGATTCATCCTTTATTGACTATATGCCCCAACGATTTTCCTTTAGATAAAGCAAACAAAAACTTTTTTGGATTAATAGAGACCCCATATAATCTACATCTTTCAAAACCTTTCCTCTAATTATGTACATGTTCTTCTCTTGTCTTTGAATGGATAGTAAGATGATCTTGATAGTCAACCATAAATTTCCCTATCAAATCTTTGAATGCATGATCCATGGCCCTTTGGAAAGTGGCTCTAGCATTTTTTAAACCAAAATGCATGTGAGCATAAGCATATGTCTCCCACGGTGTTATAAAGGCAGTCTTGAGCCTATCTTCCTCTGCAACCAACACTTGATTATATCCTAAGAAACCATCTAAGAAGAAAATACAATCCGATCCAATAAGTTGTTGAAGTAAGGATTCCATGTTAGGTAGAGGATAAATATATTTGATGCTCACTTTACTTAAATCTCTGAAATCAACATACATTTGAATTTTCCCAGTCTTTTTTCTCACCACCATTGGATTTGAGATCCAATCTTAATGTCTAATGGGATATATAATTCCGACACTTTTTAGTTTCTCCAAATCTACTTTTACCAATGGCTTTAGTTTGGGATTCATCATTTCGATTTTCTTCTTAAAAGGCTTTGTCCCTTCTCTCAATGGTATGATATGTTGGAACATTGACTTGTCATATGCCTTAAGATCTTCATAACTCCATTCAAATACATCATAATATTCTTTGAACATGGTGATATATTGAGCAACTTCCTCATATGTACAATCAATCCCGAGATTCACATACTTTGGGGAATGATCAGTTCCAATATTAATCCTTTTTGTTTCTTGCACCTTTCAGATGGACACTTCTTCTTTGAGAGTCTTCGCTTGGTCATCTCTTGTAAAAAGAGATTTTGTTTTTACACAATCTTTTCGAACAGGGGAGACACTGTTGTCATTCTCCTTGAGATCATTTTGACTAGTCAATAAATTATTCAATTCTTCATCATTTTCAAATACCTGAAGGTATTCTTGATTGTCAGGCACTGAAGGTCTAAATATTATTTTTACTTGAAATGATCTTTTGTTTTGAAGATCATCGAGATTAGATAATGAAGCAACAAGTGCCAAAGAGTCTTCCTTTTGATTTTTCTCTATGGGGATGAATGATATGTTGAATGAACTAAAATCCTCCATTAGTTCATTTACTCTTTTAACATACAGCTTGAGTTTTTCTTTCTTAATCTTATATTTTTGAGTGAATTGATTTATAATCAACTCAGAGTCACAAGTTATAATTAAGTGTTCAATGTTCAAATGCAATGATAGGATCATCCCTTGAATTAAAGCTTCATACTCCACATCATTATTTGTGCATGGAAATTCCAGTATGATAACATGTGGATATATGACTTTATCAGGGCTTTGAGTACGATTCTGGCACTGTTTCCTGAGTTTGAGCAAGCTCCATCAAATGACATTCTCCAATACCCAGTGAAGGAATTATCTTCTTGTTTGAAATTTTCTAACTGCTCCAAATCAAGTATAACATAATTACCAATACATGCGTCTACATAATCTTGCATCATTTAATTCTCTTTCTTTTTAAATGAAAATGGTTTTATGGGATCACAAGGAACTTTCAAAATTGTGCCATCTTTGTTTGGAAACATCATGAAAATACCATCATTCATTATGTAACCATGAATCATTGAGGACCAATCTCTTCCAAGGAATACTCCATATTTTGGAGGGAGATCAACCATTATGATAGTGAAAACAATGATAATATGGGGGGAAACAATAATCCAAGCATAAAATTCCTTGATCTCTCCATACACTGGTACCTTTCTAGAATCGATTGCATAAATACTTTCACCTGTTTCATAATATTTGGTGCATCTCATGCCAAGTGCTTCCATTAGCTCCAGGGGCATTATTGGCCCTTGGTCATGTATTAAGGAAGAAAGCAAAGATTAAAGAAGAAGAAAGACAAGGTATGAAGAGCGCGGAAGGCACACAAACCGAAGAGGGGGCGAAGTGGTTAAAGAAGCAGAAAAGAAGGAGCGAGGTAAAGGAAAAGCGAGTCGTTAAAGGAGAAGATCAAGGAAAACAAAGCAGTAAGGAAGATGAATAGTGGACAGGTCAACAAGCGAAAGAAGACTCTAATAGGTGCTTTGGAGCACCTCACGGAGAAGAAGGAAGGACATGGTGGTGAAGTCCTCAAAATGCGGGCTATGTGGGCCTAGGGTTTTGGTACCTAGGGTTTCTAAGAGTCATAGAAGGATAGATAGAGGTTTAAGAGAGTGAAGAGTGGTTGGTTATATTTGGTGTGGATCTAGAGATATCGAACTATAAAAGTGTATGTTTGTATTTTGAGATCTTCAGCTGGGTGCGAAGATCTACTGTGCTTCTAGGTGCACAAGGAGAGGAAATAAAGAGAAAGAGAGAGAGAGAGAGGAGGATCTGCAGCTAAGTGCACAGATAGAACTGTATGTTTACCTATTATATCAATAAACACAGTTCTGTGGGCGTAGCGCTAGGGAGAGGGTGAACCACGTAAATCTTGTTGTTCTTGTGGTTGACGCTGTGTTATTTTCTATCTGTTATACTGCTATGCATTGTTATTGTTCCTGCTGAAGATAATGAGATATAGTTAACTTCGCGAAGCTAGACATAATATGGTTAAGAATCTCTAGGTTGCCTTGCGCTGTTATTCTGGAATCATCTTACACTTCCTCTAGTTGTAGACACTTGTGTCCTGCACCCCCCGCCCCCCAATTTCTACTTCAGGTTAGACTTCATCTACATTGCAGGTGTTGCTGAAAGGGCCAATAGTTAGGGTTTGTTGGTGCGCTGTTAGATTTGAACCCTGGGTTTTCCCCTGTGCCAACAAATGGTTATGTTGTCGGGACTAGGATCTTCTTGAGGGATTGTCAAGGTGGTTTGCATCGAAGATAGAGATTCATAAGTGGATAGAAGAGAAAGAAAGGAACTTCGCTGAAGCTCAGAACAAGAACCCTAGAATTAACACAAAAAACTGGTTGGGAAGGTACATCTTTACTGACGTACACGAGATTTTCTTTGCAGGATTTCACAAGGAGTTGTATGAATGGCTAGCCAGATTAGCAGACACTCAGTTTGAGATTAGATCTAGACCACCTGTGGTTTGGACAACAACGTTGATTAAGAAAGTCAAGAGGGTTGATAATGTTGTGTCTAGAGCAGTGGATCTCTGGTTTGATAGCACTATTGGAGGGTACATTATTGAGTTTGTTATTGATAGGGTAGAGTCATATAGTCAAGAAAATAGGTATTTCTTTAAGGGACCTAGAGGGAAGTTTCTACACTTTTTGAAGCTGAAGATTAAGATGTTATTGCATGAGAAGAATATCTTGAAGATACAATAATTAGTTGGATTTTAAAGCTAATGTTCAAGAATTCAAACAATGACAATGACGCAGAGGCTGGACACACGCACAGTGGGAGATCATTTAGGAATGTTCCTCTTATGAACCTGTTTAAGCAGAGTTATGAACCTTTGGCACAAGACAAATATTTCTACAGTGGGGAAGAGGCAGGGAGATCGGACGAAGAATATTCAGAATTCACAAGGGCAGAGGAAGCAGAGGCTAAGGAACTTCGCCGAGAAGAACCAAAAACTTTAGGGACTGCGCCTACTGTTGAAGTAAGTATTATTACTCCTCCGATTTTTTTAGCAACATTAAGTAACCAGAGAAACCAAAGTAGTCAGAGCAATCAGAGTACTGTTACAAGTGGTTTTGTACATACTTAGTCGAGAAACCAAGGAATATCTATGGCATATGAAATGAGGCTACCTATTTTTAGGGGAGATGGATCTGAGGATCTTGATCAACACTGGTTCTTATGTGAAGCTGTATGGACCATTAAGCAAGTCACCGATGAAGTTGTTAAGAGAGATCGGTTTAGTACTACCTTGAGGGATCGCACATTCAACTGGTATATGAAGTTTGTTTCAGGATCTGTACAACCTAAGCCACTGAATGACATTAATATTGAGTTGAGTGTGGATTTCAAGAACCCAAGTTGGAGTCACGGTGCATTACAGAGTTGAAAGAAATCAAACAGAAGGTGACTGAACTTGTTTGGGAGTTTGATTAGAGGTTTAAGACCCTGATAGGCCATTTAAGTTTTTAGATTCCGGATGAACAACATAAGGAATGGTTCATCGTTGCCCTACTGCCACACATCTGAGTTCTCATGATGCAACAGAAGGTCACTTGGTAGGATGAAGCATTAGAGATTGCTATGAAATTAGAAGCAACCCCTGTAGGAGAATCTATCCCAGGTATGAGTCAAATTTTGAATCAATTGACTAGTTTATCTTTACAGGTTGAGGACATGAAGAAAGATAAAGGGAAAGAGAAACGAGAAGAAATCTGGTGTATCATATGTAAATCAGAGGGCCATGACAAAGAGAATTGTCCCTTGTTTAATGAATACTTGGCCTCTGGAGCTCCTAACCCTTTGAAGAAGGCTACTATACCATGGTGCGAGGTATGTAGAACTAGACATCGCCCTGGTGAATGTTATTGTATGCAAAAATATGTCCAGACACCCACCAATCTTTATTTCACATTATGTAAATCTATGGGGCATGATGAGAAGGATTGTAGGGATTATGACCTCATGCATGAAAGGTCAAGGGATACCTATAGAATTCAAGGAGAATTACAGTAAGAAGTAAATAATGCACAGTTCAATTCCCCAGGAAGAGGAAACTTCAACCCTCGTGGTGGATTCATGGGAAGAGGACGAGGAAGAGGCATGGGTCGAGGTTGAGGTCAGATTATTTGTTATAACTACGCCCAACCAGGTCATTTGGAAAGGGATTTTCAGAACCCTTGTACTACTTGCAACTACTGTAATTCATTTGATCATGTCATTGAAGATTGTCCAGTATTGTTAGCCAAACTTCATGAAAGACGAGGTGGAAACCAACAAATCCAACTAATTTCAGTTGAACCTCACGGTGAGGAACCCAGAGTCGCTATTATTACTAGAGGAGGAAATGTCACAAGAGAAGATAGGGTGACTCCAAGAAATACTACAAATGGATCAAGGATCAGGAAAGCTTCAAAGAAGGCACCATTGTTTGACCCAAGGAAGGAAAAACACACTTTTGAAGAAGTAAGGAGAGAATTTGTAGGAGAACAAGATTCTTCATCTAGGGCACAACCATAAGTAAAGGACTGTGAAATGCCTCCAACATTCGATCAACCTATTGTACGAAGGCAAGGAAAAGAGGTAAGAAATCTTATGGATTTCTTATATACTTGTATCGATTTGATTATAGATGAAAGAGTTGTGCAAGAACTACAACACCTGATAAGACTGTATGAAATTGGAAGAATAGATCCTCTGTTGAGTAGAGCTGTGAATCAAGTATCTAGGAAAAGGAGGACAAGCAAGTAACTGCACCTTAGTGCTCAGATTGGAGACTACGACGTGGACTATGTGGTCCTAGACCTACGATAAGAAGTAAATGTTATGACGAAGTAGACTTGGGCACTGATGGAAAAACCTAAATTGATTTACTCTCCTATTAGGCTCATGTTGGCTAACCAGTAGGCGGTAAGCCCCTTTGGAAGACTAGAGCATGTCCCTGTGGACATCAACGAAGTGAGGAAATTTGCAAATTTCAAAGTGATTGAGATTGTTGATGATAGTTGTCCCTATCCTACGCTGTTAGGAATTGATTAGGCTTTCGACAATTTGACTGTTGTTGACCTAAAAAAGAGAAGAATGGCATTCGAGGGTAATGGCCTTAAGGTCATTGCACCTCTCAATCCTGATGAAGGTCACATATACACATAACCTATAAGAGAAGATGACCGCACCTACGAGCTAGAGAACATCTATAAACTGACAACGAGACAACATGATTATATTAATCCTATAGCATATGGAAATATAAGTTGGTGAAGTGAAAGTGCATGCTCATCAGATTCAAAAGAAGCATTGGAGAATTGACATAATAGAATGTATGAAGTCTCTACGGGGAGGTGTGCCCGATTGACCAAGGCAGTTTGATGGATTGGCATAGAAGTAAGTAGTCTTCCTACATTTGATGGCTTGAATCATTTAGAAACATTCCTAGCTGAATTTGAGAAAATTGTACCAGTACAACAGAGGATGTTGGCACTAGATGAAGCCTTGAAAGCAACACCAACTAGATGGTGGGGAACACATAAGAAGAACATCCCGGAGTGGGTACAATGTCGCACCTTATTGACCGTGCACTTTTTAGACCAAACCGAAGGATGCAAAGTTCAATACACAGGTTAGAGTTGTCCTAAGGACCATGTGAGAAGTCATGAGGAAGCCTGGAGCAACATTCCCAACGAACAGTGAGTACATAAGTTCATTAACACCTTAAATACTACGCCTATCAACTGGTATCTTCAAGAAGAACTGCGCTTAGCCACTATAGATTGGTATGGTATGACCCATAACTTTATAGCTACGTTCATATTTGAAAGCTAGTACCCCACAATAGATCAGGCTTTACAAATTATAAGACAAAAGGTCTTTGAAGAAGTATCTAACCCCCCTTTTGAACAAGAAGAAGATGAATGGATTGCACCTCTCTAGAGGTTACATGCATATTATAGTATTAATGCTAATGAAGATGATGATCCTAGGAATGTGAACATTTCAGAAACTGAAGGGTAAATAGATATAGAAGGTCCGGGGATTGAATTACCTTTTATAGGGCAACCCATTAAAATTAAGAAAGTTAACATTGGAACAGACCAAACACCTAAGTTAGCAAATATTGGAGACTATTGGGATGATGCTATTATTAGTAAGATTACAGAACTATTGCATGAGTATCAGGACTTGTTTCCAACCAAGTTCACAAACATGAAGGGAATTAAAGGGCCCACGGGAGAAATGAATATCCTTTTGAGAGCAGATGCAAGACCTATCAAGCAAAGACCGTACAAACTGAATCCCAAGTATAAGCAAAAAGTTAAGATTGAATTAGATAGAATGTTGGAAGCAGGAATCATAGAACCAGTTGACGAATTTGAATGGACCAACCCTATGGTGTTCCAAGATAAGAAGTTAGGAGAAATCAGAATCTCTATGGATATAAGGAAATTGAATGATGCATGTTTACATGATCCATTTCCTACACCTTTTACTGATGAGGTTGTAGATAATGTAGGAGGACATGAGGTTTATTCATTCATAGATGGATTTTTAGGCTATCACCAGATCATAATTGCAACAGAATGGGGTTCTTTTCAGTACACTGTGATGCCTTTTGGCTTGAAGAATGCACCAACCATCTTTTCCAGGGTGGTGGTCGAAGCATTTAAGGACTTTTTACACAAGTTTTTGGAAGCATACTTTGACGATTGGACCGTTTTTAGCCTACTGAAAGATCATATTGAATGTTTGAGATTAATGTTAGATAAGTGGAGGCAATGTCAGATTTCCCTGAACTTGAAGAAGTGTATTTTCTTTTCACCTTTTGGAGTGTTGTTAGGACACATTGTGTGCAAACAAGGGTTGTTGGTAGATCCTTCTAAGATTGCTATCATTGTCGATCTACCTCCTCCTACTTCAATGAGGCAGTTGTGCACTACATTGGGATGCACTGGATATTAGAGAAAGTTTATTAAAGGCTACACACATATAACAACACCTATGGAGAAGCTATTATAGAAATATAGTAAGTTTCATTGGATAGAGGAATGCCAACAAAGCTTCGACACACTAAAGAAGAAAATGGTCACTGCGCCTATCTTGGTTTTTCCAGATTGGGGTAAGGAGTTCAATGTTCATGTTGATGTTTCATCCATTGCATTAGGAGTAGTCTTAGCACAATTGGGTGCATGAGACATTGACCACCCTATATCCTTTGCTAGCAAAAAGATCTCTACATTTGAAAGGAATTATACTACCACTGAAAGAGAAGGCTTAGCTATGATATATGCACTGCAAAAGTTTAGACACTACTTGTTGGGAGGACATTTTAAGACGTTCACTGATCATTCTGCATTGAAGTACTTAGTCAACAAGCCAGTGTTGGGAGGAAGAATATGCAGATGGATACTATTATTTTAGGAGTATGACTTTGAGATCGTGGTCAAGCCAGGAATAATGAATAAAGTACCTGATCACTTATCTAGGTTAAAACATGGCGAGGAACCTAGCAGCCTGGATGATACCCTACCGGATGCACAGTTTTTGGCCATCAAAAAATTCGATGATCACTTCTCCAAAATAGTCCAGTTCCTGTCCATAGGAATAGTACCTCGCGAGTTCACAGTTATTCAAAAGAAATAGTTGGTAGTTTGTGCTGTAGATTTTCAAATTATAGCCGGACAATTATACAAGATGGGACCATATGAGATCTTAAGAAGATGTGTTATGGAGTCTGAAAGACCATTGATCCTTGCAGAAGCACATGAAGGCATCACATGAGGACATTATATAGGGAAAGCAACAAGGCAGAAGGTTCTCAGAGCTGGCCTCTGGTGGCCCACTTTACATAAGGATGCTAAGGAATACTTCAGAGCCTGTGATGTATGCCAAAGGACAGGGAAGCCTTCTAGAAGAGATGAGATGCCTTTCATACCTCAGTTAACCTTACAATCATTTGATAAATGGGCTATTGACTTTGTGGGACCGATCAACCCACCAGGGAAGTGCACAGGAGCTCGATACATTATCACTGCTACAAAGTATTTGACCAAATGGGTAGAATCAAGAGCAATTAAGGACTGTAGTGCAGCTACAGCTACGCGGTTTATCTTTGATGATATCATAACCAGATTTGGATGCCCAAAGATCCTTATGAGTGATCAAGGAACACACTTCATCAATGAAACTATTGAAGCCTTGACTCAGGAGTTCAAAGTTCACCATCAAAAGAGCACTCCATACCACCCACAGGCGAATGGTACAATCGAAGCCTTCAATAAGATCTTGGAGACAACGCTGACTAAGATCTGTAGTGTTAACATAGATGATTGGGGTATGATAATTCCAGCAATGTTATGGGCTTATAGAACTACTTGCAAGAATAAAACCACACAGACTCCTTTTAAGTTAATATATGGCTTGGAAGCAGTGGTACCTATGGAATACTTGGTTCCTAGTTTAAGAATTGCAACATTTACAGGTATGGATGACATCGACGCTGTTCAAGACAAGCTCGCGCAGTTGATGGAACTGGAGGAAGAAAGGTTCATTGCAAGATTTCATCAGCAGGTACAAAAAGAATGAGAAAAGGCTTACCACGAAAGAAATATCAAGAAGAAAGCATTTAAACAAGGAGATTTGGTACTTTTGTACGACAACAAGTTCATGAAGCATCCAAGGAAGTTCAGGACACATTGGCTTGGGCCATTTGAGATTTCCTATGTTACAGAAGGTGGAGTTGCGCAGTTGAAGACTCTTAATGGAGAATGGAAGGATGGTTTAGTTAATGGGAGTCGGTTGAAGCTATATTGTGACAACCAGCTGCCCCGCAACTCTCAGTAAAAGAAAAGGAATAAGGTTCTAGGTACCAGGTGCAGTTGAAATTGGGTACCAGACACAGAAAATATAGTCTGCAAACGATAGGGAGGGACAGAGAAGAAAGCATAGGCTGCTCCGCGCAGTATGCAGTTGAAGTAATACAGGTGGTTTGACCCTGCAGTGACTCGGGACGAGTCACATGTGAGTGTTGGGGGCCTGTTGGCCCTTGGTCATGTATTAAGGAAGAAAGCAAAGATTAAAGAAGAAGAAAGACAAGGTATGAAGAGCATAGAAGCCACACAAACCGAAGAGGGGGACAAGTGGTTAAAAAAGTAGAAAAGAAGGAGAAAGGTAAAGGAAAAGCGAGCCGTTAAAGGAGAAGATCAAGGAAAACAAAGCATCAAGGAAGATGAATCGTGGATAGGTCAACAAGCGAAAGAAGACCCTAATAGGTGCTTTGGAGCACCTCGCGGAGAATAAGGAAGGATAGGGTGGTGAAGTCCTCAAAATGCGGGCTATGTGGGCCTATGGTTTTGTTACCTAGGGTTTCTAAGAGTCATAGAAGGATAAATAGAGGTCTAAGAGAGTGGAGAGTGGTTGGTTGTTGTTGGTGTGGATCTATAGAGATCAAACTATAGAAGTGTATGTTTGTATTTCGAGATATTCAGCTGGGTGCGAAGATCTACTATGTTGCTGGGTGCACAGGGAGAGGGAATAAAGAAAAAGAGAGAGAGGAGGATTTGTAGCTAAGTGTGCAGATAGAACTGTATGTTTACCTATTATATCAATAAACACAGTTTGTGGACGTAGACCTAGGGAGAGGGTGAACCACGTAAATATTTTTTTTCTTGTGGTTGATGCCGTGCTATTTTCTATTTTTTATACTCTTATCCATTGTTATTGTTCCTGCTGAATATAATGAGATATAGTTAACTTCACGAAGCTAGACATAATATGGTTAATAATCTTTAGGTTGCCTTGCACTGTTATTCTGGAATCATCTTACACTTCCTCTGGTTGTAGACACTTGTGTCATGCAAGCCCCCCATTGCTACTTCGGGTGAGACTTCATCTACTTCGCAGGTGTTGCCGAAAGGGCCAGTAGTTAGGGTTTGTTGGTGCGTTGTTAGAGTTGAACCTTGGGTCTGCCATTGTGCCAACATGCATGATATTATTCATTGCCCCATCATCTATCAAAAAATTGTGAAGAAAACATCACGATTTTCAATTGAAATATAGAAGGGTGTAACTTTGCCTGTCAACTTAACTGCTGATATGTTTTGATTCTGCCTCGGATTTGCAATAACGACTTCCATTCTTCCACCTAGCTCATCCAAAAGTTTGCGAATAATTTCTCTCTGTTGTGGAATTTTAACGACCTCAATGAAGGGAAACACGATTCTTATTTTACTAAGATCATCAACCACATTATACATCATTTGAGGAGGATTTGAAGTCTTTTGCTTCTTTTTCTTCTCTACGCCACTTGATTTATTCTTTTCGTTCTCGTTTTCATTCTCTTTTTCTTTTTCAACATTTTCTTTATTTTTGGACTTATTTACTTGTGCTTGTGTTTTAACAACATTTTCTTGCGAGATACTATCTTATTCATCTTATTAAGATATATACATGGATGATTCGCATTCACCCATCTGTACAGATTCAAGAACTTCCTCTTGAACAAAATCATCATCTCGATCAACCGTTTTCTCATTGTAAGGCTCTTCAAGTACTGTTTCATTTGAATTTGGTGCCCTTGGTATTCTCTTTCTATGTTGAATGACAATGTTCTCCATTCTTGTCCTTTGTTCTTGAGCAAGACTTCTTCTTTGCTCTGGAACTAGAATCCTTGGATTAGGAATGAAATTTTTATTTCTTCTCAGTTTGGCTATTTCATTCTGCATTTTTCTAATAGTTTTCTTCATTTTTTCAATCTCCATTCTTTACTTTGTCTCCTAAGATGCAATGGGTCAGTTTTTACATCCAGGATAGTTCCTTTGAAGAATCCCCCACTGACTACTTGATTTTCAATACACCATGGTTTTTAATTCTCATTCTTCTTTGAACTAGATACTCCTTGATCAACAATACTCATATTATCCATCTGTCTTTGCACTTTTCCAAGGATAATATCAGGGTCAATGCCTGTCTCCAATATGATTTCCTCCATTTTCGTGGATTTGTTCATTTCTCTGTATAAAGTATCAATCTAAGAAGATTTGATTGCAAAATTTACATTAGTAGGAATTGTGTTCTTATAACAACCAAGTATTATTGGGGTGTTAGGATTTTGATCCTCAAGAATCTTGTTTAACGTCTTATTGAATCTCAAATTAAACTCTCAAATTGTCTCATTCTTCTTTAGACAAATTTGGGTGAAGTCGGTAAGAAGAGTATGGTAAGGAAATGGAGGAGAAAACACGTTCAAGAACATTTCTTCAATATCATCAAAGGACCCAATTGACCTTGTAGGTAGCGATGTGTACCACTCATAAGCTTGACCGACCAATGTTTGGAGAAACAATCTTACCATTACATCATCATTTTCAATGAGATGAAAATTACAAACATCCAAGAATAAAACCACATGTCTTTTAGGATCAATAGGTCCATCCCCTTAAAATGTATTCAAAGTTCCCTTTGGAAGAATAGGGAGCTCATGATGTTCTCCTCAAAGGTTAAGAGGAGAGTCTCTTACCGTTCTTCTTGGATTTTTGTGCCTTTCTTCTCATCTTTCTTCATGTCTTTCTTCTCATCTATCTTCTCATATTTCTTCATGACTGTCTTAGCTATCACCCATATCTGAAAGTTTCTTCTTTTATTCAAAAGGATTTTCTTCAATTTATGGGATGCACAACTCCTTACTTTTACTTTTAGTTATTGGTCCTTTATACTCGTCCAGTTTCATTTTATGTTTTGCAGTTGTGCTCTTCAAATTTTCCTCTCATATCTTCTTTGTCTTCTGATAATTTCTTTTTCTTCTTGAACAAGAGTTTCCGAAGATTTTTCTAATTCTTCTCTACTTCAAGCTATTGTTATTGAAAGGTTATATAATTGATGCAAAATACTTCACCTCACGAGGATATGAATCCCCCTGTGTTTTTAGAGAGGTGGTACTCCTCTTTGTCTTATGATATTCTATAAATAATTTACATCAATAATAATGTAGGACCATGTCAAAAGATATAATCCAACTCTTCAAAACTCAATAAAACTCAAAATGTTGAAAATTAATATATATATATATATATATATATATATATATATATATATATATATAATTCTTGAGAAGTGGACCACAAACCTCAAACATCACACGTTATGGAAAATGATAAAATCAGCACATCCATCACATTTTAATGAAATTTTTTATCACATTCAAAATAAAAAGAAATGGTCCAATATCACAAGAGAAGTTTCAAAGAGTACTACTTATTGATATCAAAAGAATATTTTGATAGATTGAATTCAAATATATTATACTCAAAACTCAGAGTTATAAAATACAGTAAAAAACGATCCCGTCATAGTTCTCTGGAATTTATAAAAAATAATAATGTTTGTTACAATGCTTGAAATTTAAAGTTGTTTTTCCATTAATGGAATGGGATTGGGGCTCCCGTGGACCATACAAATATTTACAAGAAATAAGATGAAGGAAATAACATGGATAAGAGTGCTAGCAACAAGATCTCGAAAGAAGACAAAGAGGAAATTATCATAATTCAATTATACTTTTCTAATGAAAGAATACATATAATTGGATGGACTCTGATAAATAATAAGGTATCTAATCAGTATGGACTTACTGTGATGGAATCTCTCTCATTCATTTGCTTTTTGATGCACCTTTTAAATCTTTGCTTGTTGTGGTTATGTGGCCGATTGTAACTGCTTCCGTTGGAATTTCAAAAATATTGATAATGTTTTTATTTAACCATTCTTGAATATATTCTCTTAAGGGAGCAATGGTCACTTCTTGTTTTACTTCGATATTAAACAATTCACCCTCAATTTCTCTATGGTCAATGAAAAAATCTTGCAATGTATTTTTAATATCTTCATTTTTATTTGTGTATTCAACAAGCCAACTATCAATGCCATCATATGTATACTCAATCATGCTATCAAATTTTCTGGTCGACGCTTTCTTTAAACTTTCAACTTGTTCTTCAAATTGATGTCTAGTCATATGCATTTAACTTGATATTAAATTAGGATCAGATACTTCAATAATAGCACCCACAATATCCAAACCAATGATCTTCGAGTATGCTTCAGTCTTTTTCCATGACAACTCATTTAATTGATTCGACAACCCATTTAATGTATTAATTCTTTCAATCCAACATGCCTTTAATTATTTCATACAACTATGGGAGGGAAAATATCCATGTTTTCTCCTTTGATCCATCAATGTCGAGACTTTCTCTATAAACATAACAACTCCATCTTTGATAAATCCTTCATCATTCTTCAAATATGCATTTAAATATTCTTTAGTGTTCTAAATTATGAGGCAGAGAGAAGCAAATATTTTTACTAAGTCCCATAATTCTAAAATAAGTGACATTCTTTTCTTTGTATTCTCTTCGACAAAATGTCGGGTGGAAATGATTAAGCTTGAAATTCCTTTCATCCTCAGACTTGATTATGGAGTTCCTTGAAGGATTCTATCAGGTTGTATCATGGCAATTGGGGTAGCCAATATAGGTGGAGGCATGAGAGTTTCTTTCAATTCTTTGACACTCTCCTTTACCCTGAGATTCTCTTCTTCCATATTAATTATTGAAACACCCGTGCGAGCGATGGAAACATGTTATTAGTATCAATGGTAGACTGTGAATTTTCGCTTTTACTCTTTGTGGTTCTTTCAAAAATTATTTTTTCTTTGAAGACTTATCAAATAAGGGAATTTTATATATAAATGGTTTCTTTGTCAGAGAAGACTTCATCTTGAACAACTAATGCAGTAAACTGTACATTTCCTTGGGCACATTCTTCTTCATCCGAAAACTGGATATTTTCAATATCAACATCTAAGTCCATACCATCAAGAAAAATATCATTTTCAGGTGCACTTTCTTCTTCTCCCTCTTGTTGAGAATTAATTATTTTCCTTTACTCTTTTAATTTATGGGGTTTTTCCAAACTTCCTTAAGGAGGATTTCTTTCTTCATCATCACCTGAATTATTATTTAGGGGTTTTCTTTGTTGGGCCATTGCATAATGATAATTTATTTTAGGAAAAACACTTATGTGAGAGACATTGGATGACTGAGCATTTCTTTTACTTTAGGGTTTACCTCTTTGCTTTAAATGTTTTGTAGTGCTCACAATAGTTTCTATGTCAACAAAATTTTTATCAACACTTTGAACATGTGGGTCATGACTTTCACCCCCTTCCTCTCCAAGAATGAGTGTATTGACTAATGTGGGACTAAGTCCAACTGATATCACGTGGTTATAAAAATACGTTTAGGTCAAACCCTTTGATTTATTCTGCAAATTTCAAATTAAACTTGTCAAAATAAGAGGCATATTCATCAATCTTGGAAATTCCTCTCAAGAGAATTTCACCAACTTACCAAGGCAGAGGAATAAAATGTTTTTTCATAAAATACATGAAACTAAAACTTATACTGTCTTGCCACCTCTATAATGAATAATTTTTTCGGCACATGGTAAGGGAGAAATATAGGCTTTTCATGAGAACATAAAATCCTAATGATGGTGTAATTATCCATTTTTTCCAGAACTCCCTTGGTATTCAGAAAAGGTCGA
The DNA here is from genome assembly GCA_009831015.1 of Picea engelmannii. NCBI lineage: Eukaryota > Viridiplantae > Streptophyta > Pinopsida > Pinales > Pinaceae > Picea > Picea engelmannii. Next base: position 324,340 of record ML785229.1, on the reverse strand, counting down.
TGCTTCCAATGAAATCCTAGAAGTATCTTCTCTAAAGAGTAATTTCTTAAATTCAGACACAAAATCATTGTAAACTTCATAAAAATAATGAATAACTTTATGTCTCTAGAGAACTTGATACCACATGGTCATGGGGTCAACCTTTGAATTTATCCTTTTTCTGACACTCAAACCTTTAAAAATATGATAATATGTGATAGAAAATATTAGATAGGTTGCCATATATAACTTTTTCTCAATTTTAAAATTCATTAACTGTGCAGTAATATCATTGGATATGATCTTCTCCTAGTCGAAGATGAAATTTTCATGAACTGTGAAATGAAATATATATATAGGGCCAGCTAGGGAATAGTTATTGTAGAATCCTGACCATTAACAATAGTAAACAACCAAACAATTTCTCTATAAGGGTCCTTTAAATAACTAACCTGGATTTTGGATAAGTCTTCGAGCATTGCAGTGGGGTCTTGTAGATATTATTGTAGGAGCTCAATTCCATTATTTATCCCTTTCAGTAAATTTCTAGCCTCTTCTCCTTTGTATACTAAGTTCGACTCTGGTAATTTTAACATTTTCTTGAAGACTGAAGACACCAATGAAACAAAGGAGGTGCTTTGTAATGGAATGGTTCTTCTGTTCTGGATGAATTTATCAATGCACCAGGTGACAATATATTTTCACTCAAAATCCTCAGGGACACAACCGACGAGAGCTATTCCTGATGTCTAAACCTTATTATTATCTTTATCTGACAATGTTGAATAGTACCAATATGATCTCGACCAATGGTAATTGTGATCTTCTTTGGAAAATAAATTCAAAGTATCACATCAGAACTATTGTTTTCTCTCAACCATCTTCAACAAGTTGACAAACTTCTTCGTAATACCGCTTAGAATAGTGAAATAATCCTTAAGTTAGATTTTTTATGAAAGCATTAACTTGAAATGAATGTGATTTGCATCGATATAAACATCATTAATAATCGCCTTTTCATAAATCAATTTAGTAGTTGAGTTTGTAGAAATAGAATTTAATATGACTCGAGAAATGTGAAGAAAGGGACATGTCATGGTGGGGAGTCAGAGTGGAAGAATTTAAATGAACAATGTAAGTTTGCGAGTTCGTCATGGATGAAAATGGCTAAGTATTGAGACCTGTCAAATGGGCTTGTGAAAGATAGAAAGACATCAAATATGAGTCTGCAAGTCTGCAAGTCCATGAATGAAAAATAAACTAAGTATTGGTGACGGGTCAAAAGAAGAAAAAAAGACATACCATCAATACGTGATTCCGCCAACCCACAAATATGACAAAAATGACTAAGTATGGTAGAAAGCATTGATTATGGAGAGGAGAAACAAAAGAATACGATATATGACAAGGAAATTTCAAGGGACGAAAATAGACTTAAAAGAAAAATAATTGCAGGAAAAGAAGAAAGAAGGAAAGACATATGGGGTTCAACACTAGTCTAGGATTGATTTAACCTTTTCTGGGTCAACCAAAATCCCTTCTCTCGAAATCAGATGTCCCAAATACTGCACTTTATCTTGATAGAATTCAAATTTATTGAACTTTCTATACATTTGATGTTCTCTAATTGTTTGTAGAACAAATCTTAAGTGTTCTTCATGTTCTTCTCTTGTCTTTGACTAAAACAATATGTCATCAATGAAGACGATCACAAAATTGTCTAAATATTTCCTCAACACACTATTCATTAAGCACTTAAATGTAGTAGGTGCATTAGTTAAACCAAAGGGTACCACTACAAACTCATAGTGCCCGTACCTGGTTCAAAAAGAATTCTTATGAATATATTCTTCTTTAGTCCTAACCTGATAGTATCCTGGCCATAAATCTATCTTTGAAAATATTTTAGCTTCCCCGACTTGATCAAACAAGTCATCAGTGCGGGGTAAAGGATACATATTTTCAATCGTCATCTTATTAAGTTTCCTATAATCAATGCACAACCTAAAGGTTCCATCCTTCTTTTTAATAGTCCTCCCCACAAAGACACACTAGGTTTGATGTATTTTCGATCCATCAACTCCTAAAGTTGCATTTTAAGTTCAGTCAACTCGAGAGTACTCATCCTGTAAGGTTCTTTAGACACCGGTGCAAATCCAGGTACTAAATCTATAGTAAAATCTATGTCCCTTCTAGGAGGTAATCTTGGAATTTCTTCTGAAAACGCATCCTAAAATTATTGCAGTATCGGGTCATTAGTTAACACATTTTTAACCACCTTGGCCTTACTTTTAGATATGTACACAACATATATATCGGATCCTTTCCTTGCATTTATTTTCAATTGCAAAGAAGAAATCTGTCTTACTGATACACCTCGAGGTATTCCTTTAATTGTACTATCATTACCAGATTCATCTAAACAGTTAAAAGTTTTGTCTCAACAATTAACAAAAGCTGAGTGCTTTTTTAAGTAGTCCATGCCTATGAGTAAATCATAAGATCCAAATGGTAATATGTTTAACTCAACCTTAGTTTCCATTCCATCCATAGTTACTATGCATTCTTTAACCAACTCCACAACCTTTCATTTCGTTCCAGTAGCTAACTGTACTAACCAAGATTTCTTATGTTTAACTTTATTTAGTTTACATTCTTCTAATATGGTAGGTGAAATATAATTGAATCTTGCACTATGATCTATTAAAATAGATACAGGTTTTTGGTTAATTGTAACTTCTATTTCCACCATGGAGGATTGATGATCAACCTGTCGATTCTCAAGGGCAACGTTAATCTTATGCATACATCTAGCCATGTCATTTACCGTTGTTGCTTCTTGGAGGTTGTGAACTATCAATTTTCTATTTTTATTTAAAGGAAAATCTTTGTACAAATGAAGTTCTTTGCAAACCCAACATTGCAATGGTGGTCGAATTGTTTTGTTTATAAAATTTGTAGGTTTTCTACTATTATGAACTGATACACTTTCTCATCCATTGAATTTGTTTCTCCTAACCGGTGCACTATGTGATGGATGACGTGGGTGATTAAACTATTTCTTCTTGGGATCAAACTTGTCCCTGTTCCTATTCTGTGATGTTTTTGTATTTTCAGACCTTTGTTTAAATTGAGTGTAACATAACTCAGTGTTTCTTGTTATTTCATCCATTGTCTTAGGATTAAGGAAATCAATTGTATCCTTGTATGCTTGAGGAAGACAACTCATAAACCATTGAACCTTTGCCTTTTCCTCTCTAAGGTAAGGCACATATCTCATTAAATTTACAAACTTAGTAACAAAATACTGAATAGTCATATGTCCTAGTTTGAGATCATGAAATTCCTTGGCTTTTTCGTCAAAGTATATTTCTGTTAATATTTTTGTGTAAAGTACTTTTTGAATACTTTTCACTTTAGTTCGTTTCTGCTAATCTTGTTCACTATTTTAGTATCTTGCCACCAAATGGAAGCTTTACCATTCAGTTGGTACACAACCATCCTAGCCCTCAAATTTCCTGGATAATTGTAGATCTAAAAATGTTTTCCCATGTTTAGAAGCCAAGCCTCTGCTCCCTCTTCAGACTGACTGTCAAAACTGGGTGGTCTAATCTTTTTTAACTCTCCAAACAATTCATTATCACACCACTTCCTTTTCTTGGTTTTGAGTGCCATCTTCTGTAAAGTACTATTTTCGGAGCTATCCCCACTACTTTCTTCAGTCAACAATTCTACTTTGTCAATAAACATTGGTTGAACTTTACGTTTGTGTGATTCATCATTGGACAATTCCTTTTTAGCGTTATCAGAAGTATGTCCTAAATTCTTGTTCTGTTTCAGTTTAGTTACATTCTTAAGTAGGATTCCATTTAACTCTTCCTATTCTTTACTAGCCTTGAGTAATTTTTCATTATATGCTTTGATGCTCTGTAATTCTACCTTTATGCTATGCATGACTTCCAACATTCCTAAAGAGTTATCTTGAGGTTGTTCACTATTCAGTTCCACGTACATCTGGGGTCCACTCGGTGTTGTTTTACCAGGTTCTTCAGCCATAACACCTGTTTATTTTTATGATATGTGCAAAACATAATTGTCATCAATATCTTCTCTTTAGCAAGTTTTATAGTTGTATATACTAGTATATTTGTAAGCACAATATTTCTTTTTGTTTTGAGCCCATAAGGCCATAGTGTTTGAACCGTGCTCTGATACCGTTTGTGATGTCTCCTCTATCACCAATTATTATTATTATTATATATATTCCATATTTAATCTTGCACTTGTACTAATATACATAGAAAATTTATAGATATTGTCGATAAAATGTATTTTAACAAAAATCCTCTGCTACACATTTGTAATAGTCATGGTGTCACCATGGCAGGTTGACGACCCCATTACACAGATTTACTATACGTCAGTTCTACTATTCTTATGATCGTCACCATCACGTGGATTTACTCACTCAACATGTATACATTTACCATTCTTTAATTGTTTAAATATAATTTAACCCATTAATAATTAAAATGGCTTCACCATGTCTTAATACAATATTACTCCAAGGATGGACTATCAAGATTTACTTGGTAACTAATTCACACGCACACTATATATATATACCTGTGTGTATTATATGATTGTGTGACCTTACCATGATCATTAAGTTTCTTGTATATACTTTTTTTCAATCGCCATTTTATTAAGTTTCTTGTAATCAATGCACAACCTGAAGGTGCCATCCTTCTTTTTAACAATCCTCCCCACAAAGACACTCTAGGTATGATGTGTTGTTGATCCATCAGCTCCTAAAGTTGCATTTTAAGTTCAGTCAACTCGAGAGTACTCATACTGCAAGGTTCTTTAGACACTAGTGCAAATCCAGGTACTAAATCTATAGTAAAATCTATGTCCCTTCTAGGAGGTAATCTTAGATTTTCTTTCGAAAACACATCCTGAAGTTATTGCAGTATCGAGTCATTTGTTAACACATTTTTAACCACCTCGGCCTTACTTTTAGATATGTGCACAACACATATATCATATCCTTTCCTTGCATTTCTTTTCAAATGCAAAGAAGAAATCCGTCTTACTGATACACCTCGAGGTAATCCTTTAATTGGTCTATCATTACCAGATTCATATAAACAATTAAAAGTTCTGTCTTAACAATTCATAAAAGCTGAGTGCTTTTTTAAGTAGTCCATGCCTATGAGTAAATCATAGGACCCCAAAGGTAATATGTTTAACTCAACCTTAGTCTCCATTCCATCCATAGTTACTATGCATTCTTTTATCAACTCCATAGCCTTTCATTTCGTTCTAGTAGCTAACTGTACTAACCAATATTTTTTATGTTTAACTTTATTTAGTTTACATTCTTCTAATATGGTAGGTGAAATATTATTGAATCTTGCACTAGGATCTATTAAAATAGATACATGTTTCTGGTTAATCACACCTTCTATTTCCACCATGGAGGATTGATGATCAACCCGTTGATTCTCCAAGGCAACATTAATCTTATGCATACATCTAGCCATGTCATTTACCGTTGTTTCTTCTTGGAGGTTGGGAACTATCAATTTTCTATTTTTATTTAAAGGAAAATCTTTGTACAAATGAGGTTCTTTGCAAACCCAACATTGCAATGGTGGTCGAGTTGTTTTGTTTATGAAATTTGCAGGTTTTCTACTATTATTAACTGATACACTTTCTCATCCATTGAATTTGTTTCTCCTAACTGGTGCACTATGTGATGGATGATGTGGGCGATTAAACTCTTTCTTCTTGGGATCAAACTTGTCCCTGTTCCTATTCTGTTGTGTTTTTGTATTTTGAGACCTTTGTTTAAATTGAGTGTAACATAACTTAGTGTTTCTTGTTATTTCATCCATTGTCTTAGGATTAAGGAAATCAGTTGTATCCTTGTATGCTTGAGGAAGACAACTCATAAACCATTGAACCTTTGCCTTTTCCTCTCTAAGGTAAGGCACATATCTCATTAAATTTACAAACTTAGTAACAAAATACACAATAGTCACATGTCCTAGTTTGAGATCATGAAATTCCTTGGCTTTTTCGTCAAAGTATATTTTTGTGTAAAGTGCTTTTTGAATACTTTCCACTTTAGTTCATTTCTCCTAATCTTGTTCACTATTTTAGTATCTTGCCACCAAATGGAAGCTTTACCATTCAGTTGGTACACAACCATCCTAGCCCTCAAATTCCCTCGATAATTGTAGATCTAAAAATATTTTCCCATATTTAGAAGCCAAGCCTCTACTCCCTCTTCATACTCACTGTCAAAACTAGGTGGCCTAATCTTTTTTAACTTTCCAAACAATACATTATCACACCACTTCCTTTTCTTGGTTTTGAGTGCCATCTTCTGTAAAGTACTATTTTCGGAGCTATCCCCACTAATTTCTTCAGTCAACAACTCTACTTTGCCATTAAACATTGGTTGAACTTTACGTTTGTGTGATTCATCATTGGACAATTCCTTTCTAGCATTATCGGAAGTATGTCCTAAATTCTTGATGTGTTTCGTTTTAGTTATGTTCTTAAGTAGGATTTCATTTAACTCTTCCTGTTCTTTACTAGCCTTGAGTAATTTTTCATTATATGCTTTGGTGCTCTGTAATTCTACCTTTATGCTATGCATGGTTTCCAACATTCCTAAAGAGTTATCTTGAGGTTGTTCACTATTCAATTCCACATACATCTGGGGTCCACTCAGTGTTGTTTTACCAAGTTCTTGAGTCATAACACATGTTTTTTGTTTATGATATGTGCAAAACATAATTGTCATCGATATCTTCTCTTTAACAAGTTTTATAGTTGTATATACTAGTATATTTGTAAGCACAATATTTCTTTTTATTTTGAGCCCATAAGGCCATAATGTTTGAACCATGCTCTGATACCGTTTGTGATGTCTCCTCTATCACCATGTTTTTTTTTTTAATATATATTCCATATTTAATCTTGCACTTGTACTAATATACATAGAAATTTTACAGATATTGTCGATAAAATGTATTTTAACAAAAATCCTCTGCTACACATTTGTCATAGTCATGGTGTCGCCGTGGCAGATTGACGACCCCATTACACAAATTTACTATACGCTAGTTCTGCTATTCTTATGATCGTCACCATCAAGTGGATTTACTCACTCAATATGTATACATTTACCATTCTATAATTGTTTAAATATAATTTAACCCATTAATAATTAAAATGGCTTCACCATGTCTTAATACAATATTACTCCAAGGATGAACTTTCAAGATTTACTTGCTAACTAATTCACACAAACTCTATATATATATCCGTGTGTATTATATGATTGTGCGACCTTACCATGATCATTAATATTAATATAGTGAGTGCTTTATCATTAGTTCTTTCACTTATATTCTTGAGAAACACTTCATACAATTTAATATTTCTTATGCTAGTGGGATAGAAATATTTAGATGCAAATCACAAAGACCATAAATTTCGATCTCGTAAAAACACCCAGCCTTAGGTTCATATCCCTTGGGGTTATTATGGCTAGACATGTCTCCATGTATATGCCATCAAGATACAATCGTACACCACCCAATCCAACATTAATGAAATTAACGCGAACTTGTAGCTTATCCAAGCTTAACTATGAGTTATAATAAACGAATCATTGAGTTAACTTGGAGTTAGAGTCATGAACAAGCTTGGCACCATTAAACTCCAGCTGTTATTTTTGACAGTACAAGTAAACTCTTAAACAATGCATGGAAAACCAAGATCACTACTAATACTTTTTTTTCCACGGGAAAGTTTCAGATCACTACTAATACTTTTCCACGAGAAAAAAAATGCTCTTTATATTCAAAAGGATATAAAAGTTTACATAAAAGCGTCACCGGCTGATCATGCCCAATCTACCGCTACTTGGATTCAAATCATCTAAGTCCCAACAAAATCCGCACTTTGTCAAAAATTGGAGATTGCAGTTGCGGATCAGATCAAAGATTTAACTTGTGTGAAATACCTTCCTGGCCATCCTCCCAATATGAGAAGTAAATTTGATTCGGGGGAAGAAGCAAGGCTTGTTTCGAGAGAGAGTCAGCCACTTTGTTTTCTTCGCGGTATATGTGTTGGGAGGTAAGATTCCTGTAGAGAAGAGAGGCTTCTTTGGTCCTGTTCTTCCAGCTATTAAGGGCTGCCACTTGGAGATCAACTTTTCCATTTAGCCAATCAATGATGATCTTGGAATCGCCAAGGAGGAGCAAAACATCTGTGTGGCGGCTAGCCAAAAAGAGAGAGGTCCAAGCCCCAATGAGCTCCGCCTTGGTGTTGGTTCCCTGACAGCAATTCAAAGTCCAATGTATACTCGAATGAGAGTTTATCTTTATGTGCCCCCCTGCTCCACACAGCGAACCTCCCAATTGTGATGCCCCGTCAAACCAGGCCACCACCCTGTCCACCGGGATATGAAGAGGCCGCCTAATCGTTGGTTTTGATTGAAGAGTCTTGACCGATAGGTGTGCAGCCGACAAAATAAGTGAACAGGTATGGAGGATGGAAGGCTTCTTGGCATTAAAGAGTGCCTCATTTCTAGCCTTCCATACGAACCAGCAAATGTGGACTGGAAGCAATGAATGCGTGGACGAATTTTTGATCCAGTTTTGGAAGCATGACAAAATTGAGTTACCAATCCACTGATTTGGAGTTTTTAAAGATGTAGTAGTTGCTGTCCAAATCTCACGAGAAAAGGGGCAGTGTACAAACACATGCAGAG
>ML785229.1:287365-305332 GCA_009831015.1 Picea engelmannii | reverse complement strand
GTGAGGAGTTATGTGACGTTCTACATACCACTAAAAATGGCATGACATGTACTATCCATATAGAATAGTATTATCTGAAAATATATCATAACTCATACCGTTACCCATCAAACAAACTTGGGTCCATTACCCAAACCTGGGGTATCCAACGTCTCATGGCCATAACTCTCTAACCATGAGGAATTATGTGACATTCCACATACCACCGGAAATGACATGTCAAGAATTATCCATAGAGGATATTTTCCCTGACAAATTCAATTTCCTTCATCTCATTATTCCAAAATTAAGCATGGGTTCTCTTACTCCACAAAGCGTCTTCCCGTGAGGGCTTTCACCATAAGGGGACCACTTTGGAGTTCATCCATATTTACTTCTTATCAACCATGACAAAACAATAATGAGTCATATTTAAATTAAACACTATTGGGTCCATTACCCAAACCTTTGTGCTATGGGTCTTTCTTCAAGGGTTGACATCAATGACAACCAACCTTAATCAACAATCCCGTGCAAACAGAAGACCTCACTTACAAACACGCATGCCACATCAGTGACATCGTAGGTGTCTCTAACCAGAATAAAATGAGAACTCTTGGTCAACTTATCAACTATCACAAGAATGGCATTGTGTCTATGCGATGTGAGTGACAATCCCACAACAAAATCCATATAAATGACTTCCATATAAATGTCTATCCATATAAGTGACAATGCGATGTATGAGACTTGTGGGGTGGTGGTGGGTGAATTTCACTTGTTGACACTCTAGGCACTTGGCGATGAAATGGACTACATCACACTTCATTCCTACCCTGAAGAAAAGCTTCTTAATGTCTGTGCACATTTTCTTCACACCCGGATGTGCACAATAAAGTGCTCTATGAGCTTCCTTAAGTCGAATATCCCCACCTTCGGGGATGTACATCCTTCCTTGATATCTTAATAGTCCATATGCTTCTAGGATATATCCTTCATACTTTGGATTTAATTGCCTCCCACTCTGGAGGGTTGAAGTAACCTTTAAATACCAACTATCTCCAAGGAGTTGCATTGAAACATGCTCCCTCAGATTAACTTTTAAGGGTACCAAAGAGAAGACACATGGTCTCCTACTCAAGGCATCCACGACCACATTCTCCTTTCCTTTGATGTATGAAATTCCAAATTCATATTCACTCATAAAATCACTCGATCGCCTCTGCCTGTCATTGAGATCCCTTTGAGTGAAGAGATGTTTTAATCTTTCATGGTTCGTTTTGAGCTCAAAATTTCACCCCACTAGATAGTGCCTCCAAAGTTTGAGAGCTAGCATTACAACTTCCAAATCTAAATCATGAGTAGCGTAAATATCCTCATGCTGCTTCAACTTCCTTGATGCATACGCTATCACTCCTCCATCCTGCATTAGCATGGCGCCCAACCCTTGCTTCGAGGCATCCGTGCAAACTGTGAAGTTTTTTCCATATCTGACACTTGTAGAATTAGTGCACTGGTTAGTAACCTCTTAAGCTCTATGAATGCATTATCGCATTCTTCTGTCCATTCATACCTGATGCCCTTGTGCTGTAGAGTGGTGATGGGTTTCACTATTTTAGAGAACCCTTCCACAAATCTCTGGTAATAACTTTCTAGCCCCATGAAGCTTCTTACCTCATGAGCATTTTTCGACACTGGCCATTCCATAATGGCCTTTACCTTTTATGGGTCCACATAGTTTCCTTCACCGAAAATCATATGACCTAAATAATGAATTTCTTTTTGGAAGAAAGAACACTTTGACAACTTGCCATACAATTTGTTCTCTTTAAGGCATGAAAACACCACTCACAAGTGTTCCTCGTGTTCTGTTTCATTCTTAGAATAGATGAGGATATCATCCAGAAAGACCGATACAAAGTGATCTAAGTACTTTCGGAATACACCATTCATGAGGCTCATGAATACTGCTGTAGCAGTGGTCAAACCGAAAGGTACTACAATGAACTCGTAATGCCCAAACTGAGTTCAAAATGCAGTTTTAGGAATATCGCCTTCCTTAATGCTTAACTGGTGATATCCTTATCGCAAATCAATTTTTGAGAACACCGCTGCTCCTTTCATTTGATCAAAGAGATCATCTATCCATGGCATTAGATACCTATTTTTCACTATAGCATGGTTCAAGTCCCTGTAATCTATACATAGTCATAAGGAACCATCCTTATTCTTCAAAAAAATTACTGGTGCACCCCAAGGTGAGACACTAGGCCTTATTATCCCTAAGTCGAGTCGTTCTTTCAACTGCATCTACAACTCACAAAGTTCTGGCACTATCATCCTATATAGAGTCTTGGAAATTGGTTCTGCACCAAGTTTTAGCTCAATGGTAAAATCAAGCTCCCTCTCAGGAGGTAACCCTGACAACTCTTTCAGAAAAAACATCCTTAAACTCTGACAATACTGGGTACTGATCCAAGGAGGGTCCTTTCCTTTCATTGTTTGCTTCCACTACATATAATCAACAACTTTGCCTCATGCAACATTTAACCTTCATGGTTGAGATAAAGCGTAGAGACACTTTCCTCTATACACCGTGGATCTCTACTGACCTTCCTTCATCGTCAACACAAAGCACCCTTTTCGTGAAACAATCTACCATAGCTCGATGGGATTCTAACCAATCCATTCCAATAATTAGGTCATACGTCCCCAGAGCAGTGACATATACCTTCAACCTAGTAGTACACACTCCCACGTCTACTAAACAATTATCAACGCTAGGTCCTACCACTTGTTTTCCCCCCAAAGCCATATCGACTTGTTTGAAGTCATCGTGCTCGTAGGCTGCCAACCCACACTTTTCTAATGCAGATGGTGAAATGAAACTATCTGTAGCACCATAATCAAATAAAATTTTAACATTGACATGATTTAGCGTACCTGACGACTCCACCACCGTGGATTGATGTTCTTCCTGGCGATTATTAACCGCTACATAAATATGGTGGCCACTACTTGCTCTTCCCATCAGGGCCTTTCCTTCTTTATGCACAAATCCTGCTTGCAACTCTCGTCAGTCACGTTGGTAATGGGGTCCTCCACACCCCCAACATGTAACACGAGATGGAACCTGCACGCTTCCCTGTGATGGTCTCTGAAATGAGTTCCTTCCCTGGAGCCCCTGCCCCTATTTGCTGCTCCCTGAGAAGGTTGTGGACCTGCCTGCGTTTGGTGATGAGTGGGATGCTGCACTCTTTGCCATTTAAATACATGTAGAAACTATCCTAGGTGCGACTCTATTACCATAAGGGGGCGGCCTAGAGATCCCTCCCCTGGAGAAGGTCCTAGGGGCCTTCCCCACGAATCCAGGATGTTGTGGAAAGGTCGATCTCATACCTCTGTTTAAGCTCATATGCTCCTCTGCATAACGTGCATTTTCAACTACTTCCGCTACTGACGACAGTTTCCACATCCGTACCATGGCCCTTATCTTAGGGTTTAACCCATACACAAAATGTTCTTCCTATCGTTGATCGGTGTCCATGTATGAGACATGTTTTACCAACTCCATGAACCTGATCTTGTACTCTTCCACGGTCCTGTTTCCCTGAACTAGAGCATGAAATGCTCCCACCTGCTGTTCCTTATATTAAGCCGATAAATATTTCCTCCAGAACCTTTCCTCAAAAAGTTCCCATGAGATGGTGTCTGGGGTAAGGTGCAACTGCCTCTCCAGGTTACCCCACAGGTTCAAGGCAATGTCCCTCAACTGAAAGATTGCTATTTTCACCTTTGATGTGGAAGCATAGTCTCTTAAGGTGAAACATCATGTCGTTCCTTCCAACCATGCCTCCACACGTTCACTTGCATGACCCCCGACAAACTTTGGGAGTTTGATCTTTTGTAGTTCTCTAGTGGTGTCCCTGGGTGGAGGCCCTCCCTCTTAATCCCTCGACGCTTTAGGGTTACCCACTCCAGATGGTGGGGGTTCCACTTCGACATCTGTTGGATGATGCCCCTTAAAAGTCTCATTAATATCCTCCAAAGAGTGCAAAATGAGAGCTAATTCAGGTGATGGTGGTGGCAACGTCGACGTTGGTGGTCCTTGCGATGATGCCCCTTGACCTCGATTTCCACGAGTCCTAACCATATTGAATAATTGAATTTGCATCAAACCAAATGCTTGTCCGGGAAGAGTCCAAGGCAGTTCACATTCTCTCAACTTATACTTGTAAACATAGGGTTAGGTGTAAGTTTTTTTTAACTTGTCTGTAAACAAACGTTACTCTCTTTAGGGTAAGTGGCTAGGTCAGGGTTAAAGCATCTAAGCTCGATGTCTTTGCATAAGTAAACTACTGACTCTCTCGCCTTGCTAGCTATGCCAACCCTATAACACACTCGCTAAAGTGCATCAAATCCCCTATGTAATGCCTTCTATTATACCTTCTAACTATTCACCATAACATGCGTCAAACTCCCCCCACTTTACAAGGACCTTTAATCTTTATAATATTAATTATAATATAACACTATTACATTCATTAATCATATATATAACCTATATTATTAATTAATACCATTGTATAATATTAGTTAATTAATACATCATTAGTTACAAACCCATTATTAACATTATAACTTTATAATGTTAATTTAATTATTAGATTAACTAATAAATCATTTAAATAAATAAATAAATTAATTACTATAATCAATTAATTTAATTAATCCATTATACTAATTAATCCATATAATCAATTAATTTAATTATTGGGTTAACTTATCATCTATCAATAAATAATTAAATCTTATTAAAAAAAAAAAAAGAAAAAAAAAAGTGAAAAAAACCCCTAAATATGAAGTTTAGGGTGGGAAAAGTGGGTTCTCACATGAGGCCCATGTGCCCTGCGCCCCCCGCTCTCATACCTAAACCCTAAACTCTCACTCGTCCATCCCGATTTTTTCGTCTTCGATCTAGCGGGCTCGTTTTTTTTGGACATAAGTTTTTTCTTCCTGGTTGTGGCCGCCCGCGCTCCCCCCGTGGGTTCCTCCCTTCGTGTTTTGGCACGAGACTCAGGCACTTGATCTGGTGTAGTATGGTGTGTTATGCACAGAGGGATGCATTGTGCATAAAATTTTAAGGTTCAATTGTTTTTTTTAAGCTTGAGAATTTGCTGCAAGTTACAATCTATATTTGTAAGCTACAGAGCTGGCTACATGTGATATTTGGTCCTCTGAAATATTTGCATTGTCAAGGGAGGTTGTGGAAATAGACGAATGTTGAAGAGTATAGAGTGAGTTTCGAGTTCGAGTTTAGGATGCGTAGAGCACCTGGTTACCCGTCTGCGGGCTGCGGTACAGGGGCATTTAACACACAAGTGAAATGTGGGATGAAAACGACCAAACTGTTGCAGTTCTGCAGGGTTGTTGCATCCTTTCATAGGTGTAGGGGGTTTGCAATTTTAAAACAAGCCAAATTTGGTAGTTGCATAGGGCAAAGGTGTTGACTCAATGATATAGGGCTCACGTTCAAGTTGAGCCAAGGGTTCTAAGGTGACAACAACTTGATCCATTCTTGGTAGAGCCGATTACCTCGATTTCGAATGTTTTGTGTTGTGTTGCAGGTGCTTGGCTCGGTGCTTTATGGATGTCGCTCGGTTTCAACTATTTTTCTTGTGGTTTCTCGTGGTTTCTCCCTTGGCCATGGGATTTCTCGTGGGCTCTCATGGTTTCTCCCTTGCCCATGGGATTTCTTGTGGGCTCTCATGGTTTCTCCCTTGGCCATGGCTTGGAGATTGGGTAGTGCATGGCACTTGCCTCTCTCATGGTTCCTCCTTCCACGTGGCCTTGGATATTGGGTTGCAGCTTGGGGTTTGAATAATATAACCCTCGAACTATGGAAAGAGCTCGATACTTGCCTCGACACCATTTCCTGGACTAGGGTGCATATGTGATCTATTTTCGGTAATGAATTTGACATGTAGTGCACTCTATGCCCTTGTGGGCTCCTCTCTTGGTGGCTTGGCGTAAGATTTGAGTGCTTGGTCTTTGGGCGCATGTGTGTCGAGTGCTTTGGTATGTTTTTGACTTAAAGATTTGTTTTAAGACTTGGGATTTGGATACAAAGACCATAATTTTTTTTATTATATATATATATATCTGTTTATTTATAACAAGTGTTAAAATTTGTTGTTTTTGTGCTTGGCTTGCAGGTTGGGTGGAGTTGGAGCTTGACCCTAGGGCTCATATATATATATATGTCTAATGATTTCTATTTATATAACTCCTTTCAAGGATTTCACCTGTACAGGTGAACAAGTTCATGAAATGTTCATAAACATTTCATGGTTATTTCTAGTTATTTACTAGTTGTGATTAAAGGGTTTCAGGGCTGCATATTCATGTTTTCTTTTTGGGTTGTTTATAGAACATATAGCATAATCTTTCAGTGATGAGGATGGTTAATCCCTAGGTTTTAGTTTTGAAACCAGGCTCTGATACCATTTGTAAGGCCTATGCATACATAGCCTCAAAAAAAAAATAGAAATATATAAATCATTTCTAACCTACTTCTTTAATTGTTGTTCCAACAATATAATTGGCAGTTTAGCATAATAATTGACAGTTTAGCAACATACTAACAACATACTACAATAATACAATAATTAACAACAGTACAATAGTTAACAACAATATAATGATAACAACAATAAGAGAATGCATAAGGTATTTACCTCAACCTGGTGCTCAACCTGAAGTTGATGATGCTGAACCTGCCCAAATTGAGTATTAACCTCCCAACCAACTAGGAACAACCTCTCTGACTCCCTAGCTCCAGGAATCCTTACGGTTTCCTGGCCTTTGAGGACAAAATTCCCAGCAACAACCGTGCCCCTGTGAGAGTCCTCAAGCAAAACTGTTCCAGCCCAAAACTGTTGTTTCCTACCCTCCTCCTTCTTCCTCTGCAAATTTTCTTACCTTCCCATAAAACAAAAATATCCCAAAACCCAAGATGCTTGTCCTCAAGTTCTTCCCTCTCCCTTATCTTCCTCTCTCGAATCCATTTCTCCAACCGCCTTACCCCCATTAACTCCTCCACCACCTTATCCCTCCCATTAATTACTTCATCTACCAATGTTAATAATATTATAATAAAGTCTCCATAAAGTCATTTTAATAATTAATTATTCATGATAATTACATAGTTAATTAGGGTTGTTACAATGTTCATGCAACTAGTATTGCTAGGTGTTTGGCTTCTCTTGGCTTGTAGGAAAGGTGATGATTAATTCGTTGGGAAAGGTATCAGAAAAATTACTGTTGTTGGTCACTATAATTGTTTATTTAACTAAACAATCAAGTGCTACATAAATTGTCAACCCAGAGAAGTCTGTTTATTTCAAAGGTAATCACGCACTATATATGCTCAATCTCAAAAGCAACCTAGAGTTGTAGTAAAAATATATTAGTCACACTTTTGCCTTGAACAAACTGAAGTTCTAACTTGAATTACAGGAAAGCAATCTACCTATTGCAGAGTTCAATGTTTAAAGAAATAATTGTCCAAAGAATCCTGGATTACATTAAGAAAATAACAACCTGGAAAATAAATCTTTCAGGACACTGCAAAAAGGAAAGACCAACTATTCTGTAACCAAAGAACATGACCCTATTCCCAAAGTAGGAATCTTCAACACCTGTTTCTGATCATCACACTTTCATGAACTCCTTACTGATCGAAATGATTAACACACACTAAAGGCTAACTATCCCCTAACAGAGAACATGACCTTATTCCCTAAGCAAGAATCTTCAACACCTGTTTCCGATTAGCCAACTTTCATGAACTCATTACGAATTGAAATGATTGACACACATGGGAGGCTAACTATCTCTTAACAGGGAACAGGACCCTATTCCCCAAGCAGGAATCTTCAACACCTGTCCATTATCAATCTTTCATAAATTCACCAAATAGGATTGCTAACTAGAATGATTAACAGTTACCCAAGCATGAATCATATGAAAACAATGTAACAATCAGTAAAGCAGAGTTTAAGCAAGACAGAGTTCAGTAAAGTAGTGTTTCAGCAAAACATAATTTAATCAAGGCATGAACAAAAATAACACTAACACACTACAAAGTTAATGGGTGAATCTTGTGAAGAAGGTTGGCCCTCCCTTCTCACAAGATTCCCCTGAACGAAAGGAACTAGAGAGAAATGCTCAGAACAATATTTTATTCATCTGTCAACTGTATCATATTACAATCTGAATTAAAACACGTCCTTCTATGTAAAATCCTTTCTTAGCTAAAAAGAAGGTCATCTCTAATGATGATTTCCTCTTATTTAAAGAGGAGAATCCCCTCTATACAATTTGATCATCAAATTACATTTGCGCATCTGAATCCTATTCTTAGTCAGATCCGATTTCTATACTAGAATAGGGTATCCTAGTCTCCCGTAACAGAATGCTATTACAAGTGCTGAGTGAGGTGTTGCTGTTGCGGCTGGAGTAACAACTTCTTTATTTGTCTTCTTGTTACTACTATTGTATGTTGTTTCAGCATCGCAAATCGTGGGCTGTTTCAGCCACGGGATTTGCGTTCTGACTGTTTTAGCAACTTGGTCTCAGGAAACAACGATGGTTAATGCTAACTCAAGGTGCGACTGTTGTGGTCAATGTAACAGTTTTGTGTTGCTGTTTCAGCATCGTAGACCACAGAGGGTGTAACAGCTTCTTCTGTGTGAGTTGTTGTTTCAGCATTGTAGACCACGAACTGTGTAACAACTTCTTCTGTGTGAGTTGCTGTTTCAGCATCGTTGACCACAGACTGTGTAACATCTTCTTCTGTGTGAGTTGTTGTTTCAGCATCGTTGACCACAGAGAGTGTAGCAGCTTCTTCTGTGTGAGTTGTTGTTTCAGCATCGTTGACCACAGAGAGTGTAGTAGCTTCTTCTGTGTGAGTTTCTGTGTCAGCATCGTAGACCACGAAGAGTGTAACAACTTCTTCTGTGTGAGTTGTTGTTTCAGCATCGTAGTCCATAGACTGTTTCAGCCACAGGGTTTGAATGCTTTAACTGTTTCAGCAACAAGCCTCAATGCTAATCTACAGTTCGAACTGTTTCAGCGCTTATACATTTTTGATCAATGGTTATGTACGAGAGTAATGTAAAATTATATGCAAAACAGATTAAACATATAGTAAAGAGAAGAGACGTTGTATACCTTTGGAAAGATAGGGTAAGATGATAATGTGAGTTTAAATGTGAGTGAAACAAGGGTGTAAAGGTAGCCAAAAGTGTGAGTAAAAAGGTACATTGTAGGGTCCTAACATCCCCCCCAACTTAAAATGTTGCATGTCCTTAGGTAACTTCACTCCGAATCAGAATCTGGATACTGACTCTGAGCGTGCAAGTTACTCAAGCAGTAGCTGTGGAAGGTGCTGTCTGTTGGAGCTCTGAACCCTTGAACGCGTTGTAACCTTTGCCAAGCTAATATTTCTGTCTTCTTGGGCAACTTATAATGAATTTGGCATTTCTCTGCTGGCATCCAGAGGATAGGAAAATGAAACTGATACCCTATCCAGCTTTCAGCACATTGTTGAACACACTTGATGTAGCTAGGTACCCTGGAGATTGCTATCTAAAGATTAGTGGGACTAAAAGGATTGTGTTCCTGTCTTTTCTCAGTAGATTGTTGCCAAAATATGTTATTTTCCTGTAGGGCAGCAATCTCTGTGGATTTAATGAACTGTTGACAATCCTGAAGCACTGTTGTCTGTAGTTGCTGAATGTGTTGAGTCATCCCTGGTTTCTTCAAAAACTAATAATACTCTGTAACAAAGGTGGCAACATTTTGTGGTTCTGGCCTTATCCAGAGAAGACGGTTATCCTCGTTATGCTTGGCATTTAGGAAGTCATCCTGCCATATAATCTGATTGTTGAGGAAGGAGGTAAGTGCCCGAATCTGGATGTCACCGACAAGAGGGTTAAGGTTAAGTTGTCGGTTCTCAGGGATGGCCTCATTATGAAAATATGCCTCACAGAGGAGGTGCTGATCCATAGTAGAGGCTTTTGCAAAGGTTTTGACAAAATCTGTTGGATTTAACACTGCACGGGGTCTGCCTTCTTTGATTGATTTGATCTGAAACCATGTAAGTCATTCCATGAGGAACAGAGAGTAATTGCAAGATGGTTTTCTTGCAGTCGACAACTTTTGTGCCAAGTCAAATATCAGGAGCAATCTGCCTTTAAGCTCTTTATTCCGTTTCTTATAGGCACAGGATTCCTAGCTTGTTTGCTCCAAAGCTTCCCAGTTTGAATAGATATGGTTTATCTAGATTTGTCTGTGTTCTTGCAGGCTTTTGGCCTGTGTAATAGCAGACTCTTTTTTCCATTTCTCTATTATTGCCTGCTCATCCCATGGCCGAGTTTGTGTTTCGGCGTTGCAAGTAGTAGGCTAAGGTAGGGTCTGAGTGGCTTGTTCCACAAAGGTGTGGGTATTGATCTGGCTGGGAGGGGCAGATTCATCAATGGGAAATGTTTGTACAACTTTATTAACAAAAGTAGGGGTTTCAGATTTGAAATTTGTTGTAGGCCAGGGCTCAGTCTTAATTTTGGAAGGTCCTGCTGGTTCTTGTGTAACAACAGGGTGTTCTTCTTTGACTGCAAAAGTCGAAGGTGCAGGGGGAGCTCCTGGCATTGGAATTTGAATTACTTTGTAGCCTACTTGATAGTATATGTCCCCACATTGACTGCACATATATTCTCTACACAGATTCTCTGTTGTAGTTCCCTTTGACATGGTCGCTATGTGAGCTAGGGTGTACAATTTAAGTTCCTTCTCATAGGCTTCCTTTTCCATGCTAGCTCTTGCTTGTAGGCTTCCAGTTCAGACCTTAGGAACTCATTTTCTTGTAAGACAGAGGCCATTGTTGGTTCTGGTTGAGGAGTGACTGGTTCTTGTGTAGTAGTCACACCCTCACTAGCTGGTTCTTGTGGATCAGCTACATGATCGACAACTGATTCTTGTGTTTCAGCTTCTTGATGTAAAGAAAGTAATGTTGTAGCACCTTGGGCATCTGATTCCTGTGTCTCGGTATCAATATCGACAGCTGGTTCTTGTGTTTCAACCGTAGCTAGTTCTTGTGTGACAACTATAGCTGGTTCTTGTGTTTCAACTACTGAATGAGTAGCTGGTTCTTGTGTTTCAGCTACTAAATGAGTAGTTGGTTCTTGTGTTTCAGCTACTGAATGGGTAGCTGGTTCTTGTGTTTCAGCTACTGAATGGGTAGTTGGTTCTTGTGGTTCAACTAACAAATGGGTAGCTGGTTCTTGTGTTTCAGCTATTGAATGAGTAGCTGGTTCTTGTGTTTCAGCTACTAAATGAGTAGCTGGTTCTTGTGTTTCAGCTACTGAATGGGTAGCTGGTTCTTGTGTTTCAGCTATTGAATGGGTAGATGGTTCTTGTGTTTCAGCTAATAAATGGGTAGCTGGTTCTTGTGTTTCAGCTACTTGATTTGAAACGGATGATGTCACAACACACTGGGTATCTGGTTCTTGTGTTTCAGTGCCCGTGGGTGGAATAGGTAAAGATTCCGACATTTGGGAGGTTGGAGGTGTACGGGGTATTAGTCGGATGGGTTGGGGGTTTAGGGCAGTGGCTACCCTTGTTGAGGCCCTTTTTCGTTTTCTTTGTAAAAAGGGCGGAAAGAAAGGAATTTGCTTTCGTTTACGTGGGGGCTTTTCCTCAATGATGGGACAAGGAGAATTGTCTGGTTCATAATCGTCACTAAGAATATGAAGGGCAAGAGTGGATGATTCTGGTAAAATGTGGGGCGGGCTTGGTATGGTAGGGGGGTTAATTGGATTGATTGGGTTTGTAGGTGGACTGTTAGGTATTTCTGGAGAATCTGGAGGGTTTTGTGGTTGCTGTTCCTGAAGATTTTCAGGAATTTTCACAGCTTCTTAGGGATCTATGGGTGGGTTGTTTAGTGGAGGGTTTTGTTGGGCAAAACCATTTTGGATAAGTAGTTGAACAAGACGGTGATGGGCGAGTGAAAGGGCGGGATCTTTATCCTTTTACAGTAGTGCGACATATTTTTAAGACAATCGAGCAGATAATAAGGAATGTTCACCAATCTAGTATGTCTTAAATGAGACAACAGGACAAAATCAGACTGGTAGACTACCTGGTATCGGCCTTCGCAGGTAAGGTAGTGCTTGATAAATCTTGCAACTTTCGGCCATGGAGGCGACAACGAGCTAAGTCGGACACCCCGACCTTTGGATTCAATTTGTTCCTCTGGCAAGAGTAAATCCTGCTGGGCATTGGGGATGATATGTTTGCGGCTGAACAAGCGAATGCCATTGGTAGGGAGACCCGAAACCTGTGCTATATCCTCTTCTATAACTGAAATACGAACCCCTTGAACAATGGAATGATCTTCCTGGAGATTTCGAGCAAATTGTAGAACCTGTTGTTGATCATACCCCTGGAGTCTCTGAAAATAACCGAGCCATCCTACCTGCAGAAAAATTTGATAAAATTCTGGATACAGTTCTAACAGGGCTATCGTGGCGGGTTCGTACTATATAACAGGGCCTCCCATAGCTAACAGATCGGTAAAATGCAGTGTCAAAGAGTTGAGTAACCGCTTCTGTGCAGAGTGAGTTTTTCGAGTGAAGGCATGCAAATGGTGGTGAAACAAACGAAAGGATGGTAAATAGGAATGGCGGTGGTTAATTCGTGTGAAATGATGGTATAAAAGTTTGATACTTCCTCCCCCCCCTTCAAGTGCGGCTAATAATGATTTTACATGAGTGGTAATAATGAGTTGGAATCTTCTCATTAACTATAGCTTAATTGTATTTACATAAAATTTACATACCTCACCTTTACCTTTTGATTCGTACTTCAAACAAAATATAGTGCCTGTCCATAATAGTTCTGTAGTGGCCGTGGCTGTAACACCCTGTTTCCCCCAGCTTGTAAATATAACTGAGCTGGCCAAGAACTATGGAAAACTCA
The DNA here is from genome assembly GCA_009831015.1 of Picea engelmannii. Lineage (NCBI taxonomy): Eukaryota > Viridiplantae > Streptophyta > Pinopsida > Pinales > Pinaceae > Picea > Picea engelmannii. Next base: position 292,315 of record ML785229.1, on the reverse strand, counting down.
TAAATGTGAATAACATCTTGAATTTATTGCAGGACTGCTGAGAGGGGATGTGCAGAAAAGAGACCACGATGGCGGTGGAAGGCACCTGAAAAGGTGGCGTTAACTTCCATCGAGCATTAATACCGTATTTGGACTCCACTGGCCTGGAGAACCAAAAGCGGCTCGCTGGCCCTGAATTTAATGCCTTGCAGGCTGGCAGGATGATGGCTTAATGAGGGACGGGGAGGTGAACCGCCTATCTGTAGAGCCGTCAGGCTTGATCAGCGCGAGGGTAATCGCGCCACACGCAACCTCGCAAGAGGATAAGGCGTGGGGAAGAAGCGATTCGAGGGGGGCAGACGCGAGGGGAACTCTGGCATTACGCAGAGTGAGTGATAGCAAAGAGGAAGGATTGCAACCTTCGCTCTTGGTCACTGGCAGACGAAGAGATGCAGTCTCACAGCATCGTGGTCTCAGCTCGGGGGTGTCTAGTGGTAAATCCGCTGGGAGTCGCTATGCCTACGGTTGGGTGGAAACGAGCACCCCTCTCAGCAGTCACACCCATTTCTGATGTTATTTCTGATAAGTGTTTTTCATATTGCATCTTGAAATTCATATGCTGACATATATGCTCATAAACTGTGAAATTGTGAACGATTACAATATAAGAATGTCTGTGAAGTGTTTTGATAAGAAATGTTAGATATATGCTTATAACAGAAAAACCACGCATGGTTTATGTTGATAAATGAATTTAATTATACATGAGTTGAACCAAGTCAGACTTCCAGTCCATCCTTGGGAGGTTGTTTCCCTTTGTCTATCTCCAGGAAATCCCCGGAATAAATCTCTTCGTAGAGATTCCCTCCTTGGAAAGGTTTACCAAAAACCTGGAAAAAGGACTTGAATGTGCAAGTCTTAATAACCCTGTACGAGGAGGAATGACCCTCTTAAAATTCTGAAGTAGCAGCGTAGGGATAAGTAACGAATCGACGGATGAGATCCTGTCGGAAGACCCATGGTCATTCATGACCGTCAGATTGACGAAAGTAACAAGGGCGTTACATACCTTGCCCCTTTTTCTCTCTATCTTCATGAATAGCGATGAAATCAGGATCGTAGACCCCCCCCAAGGTCCATGATAACATTTGGACCGTTGATCTTTCCACATCCACGAAGTAGTGGAAGAATGCGCGAGGTGGGACAGATCTGAGCCGTTAGATCGTAGCTAGAAAAACCCGACAGCCGTTGGATTTGTTAAGAGATCCATGAGGGTTAAACCTTCATGAACCGTAGAGGTAAAAATCCCGACGAGAAGGTCGACACATCGGGATATCGGTACTCGGGATATCGAAGTTCTCGAGGTCGAGAATGTCGGGGCATTTCAAGTCCCGAAACAATGGAATGATCTGAACCGTCCATTCACTTGGGACACGTGTTAGAGATCTGAAGGGAGTCGGAGTTCGACATTTCGCGAGTCCTAGGGATGAGGCATCCAGGACATCAGAAGTTGCGAAATCCCGAGAGTTAACCAGGACCGTCCATCAGAGGAGGACGCGCGGCAACAATCGGAGCCATCGGGGAAAGTCCCGACATGAAGTCGTCTATCGACATTTGGGTCATCGGGATATCGGGAATCCCGGTGACAAGGTGTGTATGCAATTCAGAATCGTGAATTCCGAAACCACGATAAGGAGGAAAGTGCCATTGCGGGCCAGCTGTCAGCATAGTGGAGAATCGAGATTCGAGGGATCGACAATCCCGTGGGAAAATTCATTTCAACATTTGAAACCCTGAAGCCCCGATAGGTGGTATGACTGCGGTCATATAGAGGGAGGTCGTGTGGACCAAAAGGTCTAGCCCAAGGGACTAGCGGAAGCTGACGTCATATCATGATATCGGGGATTCCGAGGACAAATTTTTTATGCATTTCAACATTGTGATGTTCAAAACCTCGATGGGAGACAAGGCTGTGGTCTTGTGAGATAGTGGTCATGTGGGCCAGGAGTTTAGCCAGGAGGAGCTAAGGCTGGAAGGAGCGCATCGACAAGTCGGAGTTTGAGGATTCAAGAGGACAAAAACTCTGGACATCGGGAAAGACGAAACCCCGAAACCCGAAACTGAATCGGGGAAATGTCACGGACACGTGAGGAAGAGGCCGTGACAGGGAATTAAGGACCTATGGATCGGGTTTGGCATTTCACTGCTGTGAGCTTCGGGGATTCTCATTATTGAGAAATCAACGAAAAAGTTTGATTTTAGGTACTGGGCATGTTACAAAGTGGTATCAGAGCGTGGTTACAACACTCGACCTGATTGGGCTCATGAACGAGTTGCACATAAGCTCCGTTCGAAGCACTCCTACGAGGAGTAACCCCCTAATTTAACTCTCTTGTCCATGATTAAAAACTTGAAAAATGAGAACCCGACTGTGTATGCATGTGAAAGAGTTATAAATTATGCGCAAATTATAAAAATGTATTTAACTCTTGACTAATATCCAACGTTTGCCTTTTTCACTCTAGCGGACGATCAACCGTGAGAATTTACCGACGCAAAGAATGGTGACTCACCAAGAGATGGGAGAAAGCTCCCACAATAGAGGTGAAGAGTTTGACGAAAGAAGAGCAATAGGAACCCCTCCAGACCTAGCCGAGACTGTGAGGAGTCTCATGGTTGAGTTGCAAAGCTGCAAGGCCGACAATGAAAGGATGATGAAAGAACAAGAAAAGCAAACTGAAATTAATGCAGTTTTACTGCAGAGCTTATCCGACCTACAACGACAAATGTAGCATGAACCTGAGATGCAGAATCATGGTCGTATCAGTGGCCATACTGAGAGAATCACGTCAAGAAAGGTCCACCCCAGAGGTAAAGGACCAGTGCCAGACAATTCCACTGAGAAGGAAGCTGGCGATTCATAAGGCTCTTCCAGCAGCAGGACCAATTCCTATTCTCAAAGAAAACAGAAGAAGCAAAAGACTTCCAAGAGTCATAAATTTGAGGAATTCAAAAAGGCAAAACCTCCCTCCTTCGACGGTGAGACAAAGAAGGGAGAGGAAGCCAAGGCCCGACTACTTGGACTGAAGAAATATTTCAGAGTCCATGATTTTTCAAAGAATTTGAAGGCCCGAGTGGCCACTTTCAATCTGAACGGAAAGGCTTCCATCTGGTGGGAAGACCTTAAGAATATGAAAGGGGTCCGCGAGGAGGACCTGTCTTGGAAACGGTTTGAGAAATACTTCCGGAAGAAGTATTTGTCGGAAAGATATTTCGACGAGAAGGCTAAAGAGTTTTATGAACTCAAACTGGGACAACTTACTATGGAGGAATGTGTCAACAAGTTCCTTGACTTATTGAGATATCTACCCTACATCAAAGTAGAGAAGGCGAAGGCACAACGCTTCTTCAGTGGGTTACCAAAGGAATACCAGAACCGAATCGAATTCGACGAGCCAAAGACCTTAGAAGACACTATACGAAAGGCAACATATTGTCATGAACAATATGGACATCGGGCAGAGTCTCGTGGAGACTGGAACCAGAAGAGTGGTTCGAGATTCAAGAAAAAGGGGAGCAAATCCTCAGGAGTTAAAAACTACAAAAAGAACCCTAGAATGAACTTCCCAACCCGGAGTGTACTCTAGCAGAACTTTCCCTCGGTGGACGGAAATAAAACTTCTGGACCTATACCAGTAAAGACTAATAACCCAAAGAAAGAACCTCTGAAATGATGGGGTTGCGGAGAAGAGCATCTCCTGAGAGACTATCCACACCGACAACAGAACAGTCAGAAAATTTATAACATGCAGGAAGCTACCACAGTCAATGATGTGGCAATGAGTGTGCCGCAGATTTACGCAGCCTTGGATAATAACCAAGCTGACCACCAAGCTTCGGTGGTGGAAATAGAAGGTATGATTTTCAATCATCTGGTGTCTATTTTGATTGACCCTGGTTCAAATTTGAGTTATATATCCCCTAGAGATGTTGATAAGTGTAAACTACAGCCACAGAAGCAAACTAAACCATGGTTGGTACAATTAGCCACTGGCACCAAAAGAAAGGTAGTAGAGGTCATACCAGCTTGCCAATTAATGTTGGGTGAATTCCCCACCCAAGCAACCCTTAATGTATTACCCCTGGGATCATACGACCTGTTGATTGGTATGGACTGGCTGGCCGCCCATAAAACCAAATTGGACTATTACCATAAAACCTTAGAATGTGTGAGTAAAGAAGGAAAAAGGATAACCCTCCAAGGGATTCGAAAACCGGTCTCGGTGAGACAAATATCAGCCCTGCAAATGAGAAAGTATTGCCGAAAGGGATGTCCCCTATATGTAATACAGGTGCTAAAAACAATCTAAGGTGCTAAACCCAGCCCTGATGATCACCCTATCCTGAGAGAATACAGAGATGTGTTTCCGGAAGAGGTACCGAGTCTACCTCCGAGAAGAGACATTGATTTCTCTATAGAATTCGCACCAGGAGCGGTGCCGGTGTCCAGGACACCCTACCAGATGAGCACACCTGAATTAGTCGAACTCAAATTGCAATTGAAAGAAATGATTTATAAGGGTTATATTCGACCCAACATGTCCCCATGGGGAGCACCAGTCCTATTTGTGAAAAAGAAGGATGGCACCCTTAGACTGTGTATATATTATAGGCAACTTAATAAAGTAACCATAAAGAACAAGTACCCCTTGCCCATGATCGATGATCTATTCGACCAGTTGGGAGGCGCGTCTATTTTCTCAAAGATTGACTTGAGGTCGGGATACCATCAAGTCCGAATTAAGGGTGAAGACATCCATAAAACCGCTTTTCGGACACGGTATGGTCACTATGAGTTTGTGGTAGTGCCATTCGGGTTAACCAATGCCCCTGCCACTTTCATGTGCTTAATGAACAATGTACTCAGTAAATTTCTAGATAAATTTGTACTAGTTTTTATTGATGACATTT
>ML785229.1:213679-268112 GCA_009831015.1 Picea engelmannii | reverse complement strand
CATGTTTTTACAAGGAGTTTGGTTAATGATAAAGATCAAACCAACCTTCAAAATCATTCTTGAGTTTGGAAGTAAGAATATTTTATCTTGTCATGGATCGTCATGACAATTTTGAATAGAATTCATGAATCGGAAAATACATGAACATACTCTGGATTTACTTAGGCAAAGAGACATTGATATTTGATAACATGAGAGTAGAATTATCAGTAATTATCTAAAAAAAAATTAAAATTGGTAATTGGTGACATTGCACCAATTCATCCTCAACAATTTTCACCAGGGCACCTTCTTAAGGTGACCCATTGGCCTCACTGCCTCCCACCGAGATAGTGAGCCAACATGCCACAATCTAGTTTGAAGATGAAGGGGGATGGTTGGTTGGTCCATCTCCCTCATCTCCAATCTGTCCCAATGCAATTGGTGGAGTTTCAATGTTATCCCCATTTCCCAAGGATAACTAAGGAGACGATGTCTCGAGGCCTTCAGGTTGCATACATGGAGTACCGAGAGACAAATGGCTAGCAATTTCCACTTGCACAGACAAAGGCCTACTTCACCACCACACATATTAGACTCATCACGACGGTTTCCACCACATCAGCTTGCTTCCAGAAGACATCGGGTCTTTCTCCATGCGGTACATGCCAGGTATTATGGTGAGTGTCATTTCAATATTTGAGGCATTTTAGTGTGTTGCATTTAAAACTGCTTTTGATTATATAATGTCTGCTTGGAACTTATTCTCTTTGCCTCGTTTCACCTTGGTAGTTGACATTGTGCCCTAGTAAGTGGTCACCCTTAGGGACAAATTTTTTACTAGGAGGTCTCCTTAACAAGTAATCGTGCCATTCCCAATCATACTTTCCACTTTTCACACTCCATCCCCTCGCCTCCTTATCTTTTGGGATTTTCGGGTCTACTAACCCAAGAAGGTATTGTCCCTCATTTCATGGGAAGAAGGGGCTGAAGGCCTAGAGGAAATGTAGTTGGAAAAAGATAAAATCCAAATCATAACCTTCCAGATTCTCACCCAAGGAGGTCTTGAGAATAATGAAATTCTTCTCCTAAAAAATCAAAGACCTGCAAAAGAAAATTCACATTATATTGATGTCCCACTTGTTGAGGTGTGTACACTCATGGGGTGTCCCTTTATTTCCATGCATATGACACTGTATGTACCTCTAGCTTCAAGTGACACTGTGTTACTTCCCCCCAATCTTTGTTTTTTCCATAGGGAGTACCCAATCATTTTGGAGTTTAATTAATCAATGGAAATGAACATGATTGGAAAAAGGATGCATTGAAAACGAAGGTGCAACACACCCTCTACAAAGGCACCCATAAATGATACACTACGAACCTTTGCATGTAATGAACCCCATACCCAAACATTTACCCCCCATCCACTCCATCTTCTCCACATGGCTTAGAGAGGGGTCTGCCTGGAAACACTCCTTGACCTAAAGAATGATTCACCCAATAGGTCACATTGTCAGCCCTCCCATACCTAAACTTGGCAATTTGCATAGGGTCTTTGAGCACTTGTTCAGTTTGATGGGGTAGTTGTTGATGCACATGATTAGGTGGCTCTTTTATTGATTTGATTTACTTATCATGATGCATTTGACTTGATATCCTTGGAGGGAGAATTCATTATCTTCACAGGACCTTGGAGGAAGAATAAGCCTAGCTTGGACTTCCTTGGGGCATGAATCCCATAGGTGGGACACCATGGCCCACACATTAGATGATGATGATATCCTTTGGAGGCTTGAGAGACACCTTAGAGTACATATCCTAGCCCTTCATCACCCCAAATATTTTCCTTTGGAGGCTAGAGCGCTAAATCTTGGGGCTTGACATTTTCTTGAGGCTAGGGTTTTGGTGGTGGTGGTGTTGAATTGACACTTGGCACTTTTTTATGGAGATAAATTCCTATCTTGATGGAGAATATCCTAGCACACAAGGAGGAGGCCTTTGGAGGTCCAACGTTTCATATCCAAGCTCAAATGACTTGCTCAAAGTGCTTAACATTACCCTAAGAGGGGTGACATCATGGGATTTTCTTATGTGAAAATTGAATTTAATGTTGTAAAGGGGAAAAATAAAGGGAAATGTCTCCCTTTTTTAATGGTTTACCCTAAGTTAAGTGGACAAACACCTTTTAGGAGTTTTGTATAAAGAAGAATAATTTCATTTCATTCTAAGAAATAACTCTCATATCTTGGAGAGGATACTTGGATGAAATTTGCGCCCTGCTCGGGGAAATTCATTCTCTCTCTCTCTCTCTCTTTTGCTATGGTTTGTCACTTGTCTTGTGGAGTAAAGTGGTGCATTATCTCTTGGAGGATTTTTCTCTTTCTTTAGTGATTAAGTTGCTTGGTAACTAGGGTTTGTATTTGCATGCTCTTGGAATTGGTAAGAAAATCTGCATATTGTTAGTTCTTCTTTCTTGTTCCATGGTTATTATTGGCTATATCCTTAGAGGAATATAAGGGAATATACCCTCCACCAAGGTTTATCATTGTTGTTTGTTGAAAAATCTATTGCAAAGGTTGCTAGGAGGAGTAAAAGGGCTTACACCCTCCTAGATTTTACCTTGTTAGGGTTACTTGCTAAAGGGAGTAAAAGGGCTTACACCCCTTGAGAAGTAGTAGGCCTAACATAATAAAAAAAGACTCCATAACCCATTTGGAAAGGCACTAATCATTTATTGCATTGGAGAAATAAAATACTTGCATTAGAATGCGTTATTTTTCGAGATATTGAATTTGTTCAAGTTGGAATATTTTCTTAGTGTTATAAGCTTGCTTATGCCCTAAAGGCATCCTCTTTAGGCCAATAAATTTGTTGCTGTTATAAACTTAAAGCTACAGCCGTTAGGGCTGCATCAAACTCTCTCTTTTAGTTGTATCACACTTACCAACCGCCGAAATTTACTTGTAAATGTCTATTATTGTTCTACTGCGCTTTATCTATCTTTTTGAAGGATTACTTGATTTTTGTGGTTGGATTTTGCAGCTGTAGCAATTTTTTTCTACAACCACTTGGCTGCTATAATAAATTTCTGATAACATCTAATAAACAACCCTAATCACCACCAAAATCTTACTTTAACCATTGGAAGTTAGATTGGTCTTTACTAACTTTATTTTTGATATCTTGTACTAGATTTTGGATGGTTAAAATTGCAGCCATTGTCATCTTTTGTTGCTGATATCTATTTCTATAACTGCTACAAAATTGGGACAAAAAGGTTTCTTTCTTGTTCCCATTGATTTAAAGGCTTATATATCCATTATCTGTCTTGTTCTGGGCGGGGCTAACATTGTTTTGCAAGTGTCTATCACTTTGCAACCGTGTATCCTTCTACAATAATCATTTTCAAGCCTTCCATCATCTCTATCATTGACCTATAGGGGTTTCACTTATTGTCTTTCCATCCTATATATCAATCCCCCTAGGGCCATTAGGATTCCCCCCTTGAGGTGATTACATCATCTCTAAAGTGAGGGGAGGGTTTATCTAAGGTGACAGTGGGTAGACTCTCCCATAGTTCTCGCCATCTTGTGGAGTGGGTTGGGATTTTCCCAACCTAAAATTTGTGTGACAACAATCACCATACTTTTGCGTTATGTACATAAGTAGTGGTACACTCAAACCAATATTTTCTTCTCACTTTTCTATGAGTCATTCTAGCTCAAGGTCATACAACCATTCACCATGTCCAAGAGACTCCAAGTTCTCTAGAGGAGGAATCAACCTCTTCCTTGGTTCTCTTCCACCAAGGCTATTGCGTCTCCCTCACATCCTCTTGGTCCATGAATGGTATCTTCTCATGTTCAACAAATTTCACTGGCATCTTCATCTTTGTGAATTCCTCTTATCTTCATTTCCACTCATCAAATTTCAAAAGAAAATTATCCAGGCCATCCACTATCTTAGCTAGATGTCCAACTATCTCTTCAACATATACAAGCCTCCATTCAAATGACATAATATTCCTTTCATTCTCTACGTTGAACTTTCCAACCATCACCCCACATCATCCAAGTTCGTCCCCACAAGGTTGCCTTCTCTAGTTGTCCGTAACATCCATCTACAAGGAAGACATCCACGTAGCTCCTTCCTTCCTCCTTATGGGAGGAGTCAAACATGGAGTTTGTCCTAAGAAAATGGCCAAACTATTCATGTGAGGAATATATGTTTCCTTTTCCTTTCTCATGAACTCATGTCCCAACACAAATTTGAAATCATCCATAGGAACAATGGTGAAACTTGTCTTTCCGCACTAGTCTCCAAGATTCAACAAGATTTCCTTGGCTACACCAACAACCCTCTCTACACCTATGCTGATTGTCTTGAAGTTTTTTTGTGTCAACTTAGGTTGCAACCCAAGACTCCACACCATGTCTTCCCTCAATAAATTTTTATTCTCCCCACTATCCACCATGGCTAACATTGACTTCCCATTGAGTTTGGCCCGCACATAGCAAAGTTTTATTTCATATTGCTCTTGGCTCTCCATGGAATCACCCTCCATGATGGCATTCAAGGCCCGTAAGACTCCAATAGATGGGTTGTCTTCCTTATCCAAAGCATTCAAATTCTGTTTCAAGGAACATCTATTTGCATAGTTCTCCTTAGCACAAATCCAACATGAAATTGGTTTCTGCTCTTTTGCTGTGTCTATTTGCTTGGCATGGTAATCACTACCCTTGGATGTATTCATCTTTCCTATATCCTTCTTCTTCCCCTTCCCTTGATGTTTCTTCTCACCTTGGGTGTCCTCATTATCCCTAGGACCTATTTTGGGTTCACCCCAAAATTCCAACAGTTGGTCCATTGCAATGATTTTTACTACAAGAATCTACATGTTTTGTCATCACATATCACTTTGTGCCCACGGTTGAAAACCGTTCATGAAGTGGAAATTATGTATTCTTCTGACATGTATTTGATCTCCAACATGATCCCCATGAACTCCTTGAAGTAGGTTTGGATATTTCTAGCATGCTTGCGAGCCAACAACTAATTCCTTGTGATCCATGCTTGGTTCCCTAGACCAAACTGTGCCTTCATCTCTACCTAGTTTTCAATATTCTTAATTATTCTCCGAGATGCTAAGTCTTCCACCCAATTCCTCCACCAAATATTAGCGGTTCCTATATGGAACATCATTGCAATGTTAACCTTGGCTTTGTCTAAACTTTCATTCAACTACTTCAAGTCTCAACAAAAGTTGCCAAGCAACTTAGCATTGAGAGTATTGTCATATGGATCACGTTGTTTTATATTGATCCTCATCAGCATGACAACAAAGCTCTGGTGGTTGGTAAAATATTATTTCAAAAATGTGATGGTGTCATCTTGGTCCTTCAACCTCTATGTAACTGCAACAAGTGCATCCTCCACTACCTTGAGTCTATCTTGAATGTCGTTGGTCAAGTTGTCAATCACCGCATATGTAGTTTTCTGGCACTCCCGAACAAATTCATTAAACCCATACTTTATATTCTCCATATTATCCTCCATCCAATTGAACTTTTCAATATGCTAGCACATTTCATCCGTCATCTTATCAACGATCATGTTACCCCCAAATTTGGGGTAACTAAGGAGATTATGTCTCGAGGCCCACATGTTGCAGACATGGAGTGGTGAGAGACAGATGGATAAAGAATAGCCTCAGAGGGCCCTTCATTTTCATTTGATTCATTCTACACATCACCAAAAGTAGGAACATCCACCACACCAGCCTCGTCCTAGAGGGAAATGGGTCTTTCTCTGATCAGAATCTGGACCAGGGGTCAAAATTTTGCTCAAAAATCAAAGTTCTCTGAATTGCCTCAAAATGAATGGGTGCGTAGCCCTCATCGTCATGAACCCAACACAAATAGAACGGGTTCAAGCGGACGTCAGATGAGTGAGATATCACGATCTGTTCGATTCGCCAAATAGGCAAAAAAAAATGCTAACTGTACAGTCCGTACCGCTGACGTGGCAGAGGTTGTACAACTGACGTGGCACGTCTATATGCTGAGATGACAGTTGATGATGTGGCAATCGTTGAATGACATATTTTGGATGAATGATGTTTTGACACATGGCATCATTATGGTGAATGGTTTGGTGCCACGTGGCCTAGGCATGGGCTGCCACGTGGCACCCCATGTTTTGGTAATGGATACTGGTTTGGTTGTAAAACTATATGGAGTCCATGGGGGTCGAACCCAAGACCTCTCGCCTAGGTGGAGCGCTTTTTCATGGCGTGGGTTACCAATAGCCCACGCTATGTGCTTTGTTACATAAACAATTTTATTTATATTTGAATTGGAGTGGTGTTATGTTTTGGGTGCGGTCCGGGCTGGGGCTAAGCCCCAGCCCCCATTCACATGCGGACCCATACGACCATGCTGCGCGTGCATTTTTAAACGGTTAGCCCAACCATTCACCCGAAACTTAGTGCATCCATGCTTTGACACTTGTCAAGCCCACAAGCAAAGTTGCAACGTAGCCCTTTTGTGTGCGGGGGCGCGGTCACATGGTGACCCATATGTCCACGGTTTTGGCGGTTAGGGGCTAGGTGCGCCCTAACCGTCCTACAGTTCGCACGGTTTTGCGGTTGCACCTGGTGCTAGGTTTTAGCAAGAGATTGAGTGCGTGAGCTAGGTTGGGCACACAGAGGTGCATTTTGGTGAACCAGAGACAACAAGCTTGAAGGAGGAAAATGGCAGGAGGCCTATCTTCTTCATTTTTTGGCCAAATGAGGTGCCGAAAAAGCCCATCTAGGGGTTTTTGGACGTTCTGAATCCATTGGCACTATTTTCAAAGGAATTTGAAGACTTCTTTTGCAGTTTTTTCACCATTGACGTTTCAGAGAGCTCCAAGGAGCTTGAAGCCCTCATTGATTGAGGTCATGCTCAGATGAGCCCAAATCTGTTTTCTGTGACTGAATAATCATTTTTGGATAATTGTTATGCTCTAAACACATTGGGATAGGTTTCAGATCCATTTGAGGACTTTTACAGGTGTTTGTGCCACAAGGAAGCTCAGGGAAGCTTAAGGCCACATGTAGAAGAGGTCATGCCCGGATGAGTTATGATCCGTTTTCAGAGTTCTATTAGTCATTTTTGGGGTTTTTATGTATTCTGAACCCAATGGAACAGTCAGTAAATCCATTGGAGTTGAGAATCACCTTGTAAAAGAATCTTTGACAAACTAATCCCAGAGAGCCTAGTCCATTGATGGAGGCTCAAGGAGATGTAGCCCAGTTGGGGGTGAACTCCTTTATCATCTTGTTATTGTTGTGAGTTTGATGGTTTGTTTGCTGCAAGTTATGTTTGCTGTGTATTTATTTAAAACACATATTTAACCATTTAAAATAAAATTTCCTCACACATGAACATTTAAAAGAAGATGCATAAACTTGGCACATAATTTATCTTGCATAACTAAGACATTGAGCAAGATCCTAAAGTTTATTTTAATGAAGTAGAGGGTGCTTGCATAGCAAAACAAGTCAGCCCCCTATTTTCAGATCATTCTCCATGAGGTAATGAGTCTGGGTATCATGGTAATTGTCACTCAAATATTTGAAGCATTTGAACATGTTGCAAAGGATCTTTCTTGATTACAGAACATTTGCTTGCAATTTATACTCTTTTATTTATTTGACCCTGGTGGGTGTTATGTTATCCTAGTAAATTTGTCACCCTTAGGAATAGGGTTCTATTGAGGGGTTCCTTGAAGAGTCATCGTCCATTCTCAATCATACTTATCACCTTTCATACTTCTTTCCTTCCATCTCCTTATCTTTTGGGATTTTCAGGTGTACTGACCCAAGAAGGGATTGTACCTCATTTCTTAGGAAGAAGGGGATAAAGGCCCATAGGGGAAAGTAGCTAGAAAAACATAAAATCCTAACATAAAACCTTCCAAATGCGCTCCAAAGAGGTCTTGAGAAACAATGAACCATTATCTCTTAAAAAATCAAAGACCCGCAAAAGCAAAATACACAATAAATAGACATCCCACTTGTTGAGGTGTGTACACTCATGCAGTGTCCATTTCTTTCCATGCATATGACACTCTGTGTGCCTCTAGCTTCAAGTGACACTGTGGCATTCCCCCCCAATCCAATCAATTCACCATAGGGAGTACCCAGTGTTTAGAATTTAATAAATTAATGGAAATTAATGGGCTTGGAAAAATGTTGCATCGCGGATGAAGGGAAGCTCACCCTCTACAAAGGAACCCATAAATGAGACAATACAAACCCTTGTATGTCATGAAACTCATGCCTAGAAGTTCACCCCACTCCTTTTCACATGCATACATGGCGTATATGGGTTTCTCTCGAGAAACACCTTGTACACGGGGAATGATTGACCCAATAAGATGCCTTGAGACCCCTCCACCAAAATTTGACAAATTGTATAACTTCCTTGAGCATTTTTTTTGTTTGAAAAGGGGGGTTTGAAGAACATGTTCGGGTGGTTTGATTATTATATGTGGCTTACTTGTCATGATACTTGTGACTCATGGACCCCTAGAGGGCGTATCTATTTTCCTTTGTAGGAACTTTCCTGATGGACTAATATTCATGAGGAGATGATTAGTTCGGACCTTCATGAGGGATTGAATCCCAAGGATGGATGTAGAGACCCCATCCCTAGGGCAAGATCGTGATGACTAGTTTGCATAGTGAAGGAAAAAGACGTTGCCTTTGGAGGCACTCTGGTAGGCCTAGATGATGAGTTACCAGCCTTTCCCACCTAGAGGTTAGCCCTTGGAGGCCTTGGACGTCACCCTATTATCCCATGACGTCACCCAGGGCAAGGGTTTGACACCTTGAGATGATAATACCACAATTTAGGCACGTGTGGCATGGAAACAAGACTTTGGAGGCCCAACATTCCACTATATGACCTCAACGTCTCCTTGAGGAGGCCTAATGTTACCCTAGGAAGGATGATGTCACCCTCTTTACTATTTTTTTTTGGAAAACTGATTTAAATTTTAAATTTTTATGACCAAATTGACATGTAGGCTCAGTTTTATGAAAAGACACAACTTTTAGGTAAATGAGGTTAGGATTTCCCATATAAATATGACTAACCTCATTTCATGTTCATCATAACTCACCTCTCACAAGAGGGAGGACTGAAATTTTCTCCCTAAAGGGGTTATTGGCTAAAATAACTAGTGCACATCTTCTTGGAGGAGCTATTTTTTATGTCTCTTGGATATTTTTGTGGTGGAAAGTCTTCAACTAGGGTTTGGCTTGATTATTCTTGGTGAAGTAAAAAATATTCAATTTTATTTATGTAATAAATGCTTGTGGTTAATTTTACTTGTTTCATATTGAAGATTATGATATTACTTGCTCAAAACCCTAGGAGAGAAACATAAGGTGCTTCTTTTTCTCTCTATCCTTTCTACTTGTTAATTTGTCAAGGATATCTTTCCTAGGGTAAGATTCTAAATCCCTAAAGTGCTATCACTTTAGAAGTATTATTCTAGTTGTTAATTTCATAAATATATTTCAATAGTCTACGGAAAGAGAGATTCACTAGGGCCTAGAAATGCCTACACTCTAGTGAATTCATCTTTGAGATTTGAATACTTGAGGACTTAAGGTGTTACTCCTCAAGGTTTCACTTCTTCTTCCTTGGAACACTATTATCATTGCTTTTTTCTCCAAGTTGTATTGCTACTACTATTGACTCCATAAGACCAAAGAAGGCACTCGTCTACTTTCTCTTGTGAAGGATTGAACAAACAACACTCAAACTTTATTCTCTCAAGCTTCTACTAACCATATCTAACCCTAGTTTAGCCTAAATCACTAACTTTATTGATGTTGTTATAAACGTTTGCTACAACCATCTAATAGAAACAAATTTTCTACATAATTGAGATTAATTTCTGGCTAATCATTTCAAAAATTGTTTGTGACAAGTTATTATCATTCTACATAGTAAATGCTATCTTTTCTTTGTCTTTTCAAGATTTTATGAGGAGTATTTGTTGTGGTTGTTACATTTTATTAATTGTTGTTGTAAACTTATTGATTGCTACAATTTCATATCAACTAGCACAATTTGAGTTGGTTCACTATCTTTTGAGGCCAAAATATCATATTTGTACTTATATTTTCTATATATTCTCTTTGTTTTCTTGTTCTAGAAGTTAAAATTCATCACTTCCATTCACCTCATTTCCTTAGACATTTAATTTGTGAAATATATGGCTCGATTTACCAGTGAGAGGGGGGTAATTATTCATCCTTATCTTTAACCTACCATCCCTTTAGGTCACCGGGGACGACTCCCTTGGGGTTGATTCTCTTCTACTCCTAAAAGAGGGGATTTCCTATGAAGGTGATAGTGATAGGATATCCTATTGTTATATGAATATCCCTTACTTTTCTTGGTATTTGGGCGAGTACAAATTACGTGATAACATTTTTTGCGTCATTGTTGGGGAACATTGAATCAATTTTCCTCAATGACACATCTTTCGTAAACCTTTTTCTCAAATCCTTTATCTTACAATCTATGTTAAGTTATTATTTAGTTGCATCCATGGAGGGTTCCTATGGTTGCACAGGGGCATCTTTATTGACACCCAATTAACTGCACAGATCACAGGATTGTCATCAGCAAGGGAATACCATCTAGCATTATTCATGGACAATACCCATGAGAAAGCACCATAAGAAAGGATGAAGGAAAAATACAACACATATAGAGGAGAACATGAATTAGATGTTGTAAGCATCAATGATGATACCATAATATTTGTGACACAGGTGTTGTCCTGTAAGTTACTAAGAAAATTTTGCAAAGACCAGGTGCCAGCGGGATTAATAGCAGTAGCGGAAAAGTGTGCAGTGGGAGTGATGATGAGCTAGGAAAAATTTCTGGTAAATCGGTTTTTAACCAAGTGTAGGGAGGCATAGGAGAAAGGAATGAAGTTCCATTATGTGTTGCTATTAATTTTGATTTCATTGACTGCTTGGAGAGAGCCAAAAGAGACATAGTTCTTGGAAGGTATGCATAAACCATTCTTGGCAACAACATATGTGTCTTTGTGTCATACCCTGCACAAGAACATACATATGGACAACAACATCACCTTTTAAATCTATAAGGATATTATTTGTCTATGCATTGAGGACACGCCACACATTCAACCACAAATAATCAAAGCATACAAAGATATAGCATGATTCAAGGCAAGGCCACACCATATGTATGTTCAAGCAAAGAGGGATCCGAATCAACATTGGTTTCCAACTAATTACAGGTTGATAGAGCAGGACATGAACTATATTGTAAATGACTGGGAAGTAAAGTGGAAAACCCTAGTGATAGAGAAAACGAAAAAGGATACACAACAAACATAGAAGGAGACAAAAGAACCAAAGAAGGGTCAAGAAGAATAAGAAAAGGAACAAGGAGAACAAGGGAATGGTGAAAACAACACTCAAACAACACCACCCACTGGAGAAAAGAGAAAGGAACATCCTAAGGAGTGATCGATACACAAACAAAGAAAAGGAAAGAATCAAATGAAGTGGCTATCCGAGGATTAACGAAGGACAAATTAGAGAAAATTGACGATCAAGTGAAAGAGGTCACTGAAGAAGCATTTCTGCGAGTTGTGCATAAACAAGAGAAATGCACTTGAAAGTGCAGGTGTAGATAGCCACACTGCGACATATTTTGGAATCAACAAGGATAACGTCGATCTGAATGATAGAAGAGGAATATATTGAGAATAAAACCAAGACAATAGAGTCACGGCCAACAACATCGCAACCACCTTCAACAACAATAGAGAACCAAAATTTTAAGATATCAACAGGGGTTATAGAATTCCCCACGACTGAAATGTAGGAGAGTGCAAAAGCATTAAGTCATATTGACTTAGTGTTATCACAACTACCTGTGAACATATTACACAACTTGCATACAAGCATTATGTAGGAAATCCAGCTACACGTAGATTCAACTTCCATGGATTTGGATAAAGTGGATGCAGACAATGAAGCCTTACAAACATAGTACAACAAGCTCATGTTTGAGTGGGATGAGGTTGAACAAAGAACAAAAAGTTTGAAACAGGCCATGCAGAAGATCTAAAACAATATTCCTGAAGTGAAAATGGAAGAAGGTACTCCTTTAGAATAAAAAATAATGAAGATAAGCGAAGCCATTCATGGATTCCACGCAAAAATAATTGATTTGGAAGCACACACAACACCAAGTACTTCACCAGAAGAAAGGGAGAAATGGGAGAAAACAATTATTACTACCATGAATATTAGTAAGAGTTTGGACGAGGAATGTGAAAAGCTATATGAAGAGAGCACACAAGTATGGAATTAGTTGTTGGAGAATGTAGAGTTACAAGAAATAGGATAGAAGTTACAAAATGTGCAAGAGAAGGCTCCAAAATTCAAAGAAACAATGAACATTATGCCACCAATAGAATGAATGAATGCAATAGTTGAGAACATGTAATTCCACCACAATATCAACCAATTAAGAGATGAACAACCTACTCTAGCACATAAGCTTAAGTCACTAGAGGAGGAAGCATTATGGGCGACAAAATAACTTACGGTTGCATAAGTCATAACAAAACAAGCAGTGCAAGATAGCATGGAGAAAATGAGGACACCCATTACCGTGTAGGAAACAAATGAGATTGTGGTGCAAGAAGTACAAGCAAAGGAGAAGATTGCAACTACAAAAGAATTTTTTCATAAGTTCGTTGAGACGTGGAAGGGAACATCGTAGCAGAATTGAGTGGATTGAGATGAGCCACATGTGAATGTTGGGGGCCTATTGGGATAGGAATTTTTGGACCAGTTTTGGGAACTACACACAACATGCATAAAGGAAGGGAAGATGGTTGGCGCACTTTCAGTGATTGGTGTGCGTAAAACAAGGAATACCATTGAAGCTATTAGGAATTTTTGGGACCATTGATACAGGTTAATCCCTAATGTAATTGTATAAATATGTAATGGTTTTGGTAGTTAGTCATAAAATATGTGTGATAGATGAGAGCATACGTGGCTAATCTAAGAGTGAAATGTATGCAAGTATGCAAGAGTGAATAGTGACATAGAGAAATAGGACAATGAAAAGGGCATAATGTATGAGCACAATGCACATATTTTTTCAGGAATGATTCTGAATAATATAATAAAGAAGTCAGTCATTGTGGACATAGCCCATCTTAGGTGAACCATGTTAAACACGGTGTCTATGTGTTATGATGTGGTTGTTCTATGTATTATGTGCATATTATTTACTGTGTATTTTTATGAATATGTTATATGTTATTGTTGCATGTATGAGTTGACCCGGGTTCTACCTTAGTTCTCCAGTAAAACCATTTTCACCATCGACCTTTCTGGTAAACCAAAAGGATACACCACGCACAGAGTGCACAATGCAGTCTCAATTGAGATGGCTTATGGGTGACTGCATGATGCATATGTCTGCAGTCATGGAAGGGATTGGGGATGTTCTTCTTACTTCTCTTCTATTTTAACATGTTTTCTACTGTAACATTCATCATATATACTATTTTACTTATTTCATATCATCTATTTTGCATACTTATTTTAATGCGCATTATAACTAAACCCTAATAGATGCATTCATCTAACCATTCATTCATTATAAAGCATATAAAAGAACACATCACACATAATGACACAGTTTTTACCGTGGTTCACCTCCTGGGTTACGTCCACAAAGATATTCGGCTTATTTATTATTCTTCATCAAAATAGTGTTGCGCGCATTACATCATATGGTATAAGAATGGTGAGGTTGACCAATGTCGCACCAAGCTCCACATCTTGTGACTTGACCCTCAGTTACAACTCAACAATGAATCCATATGAGCTCCACAACTCTCAACAAAACACATATTCTAACTCAGAACACAAAAGGTGCTCAAAGTGATTCACTCATGAAAAAAGTGATAATGACTTATCTCATCAAAAGACACCTCTATCTACCTCATACATATCCTATTTATACTAAAAAATGGGTAAAAACCCTAACATTCTGACTCAAAAACCCTAACTCTAAGTGGACTCCATTTTTCCACTTTCTAGCTTCCTTTTGCTCGGTTGGTCTTCGATCCAACCATTCCTTGCGTTGATCTTCCTTGTTTTCTGGTGTGTTTCTTCCTTTTCCCTTTGTCGCGCTAGTCGTCCTTCTTTTCTAGCGTGCTTTGTTTCCTTTAATCCATTTTGCCTCGCTTATTGCACTTAAATCCCAAAATTTCCTGCTCCAATAGCCCCCCAATACTAACATGTGGCTCATTCCGAGCCACTCAGGTCATGTGTGCCTTCTGCACCGATTTATCCAACTCCTGGAACTACTTCGCGAGTGCATGCACTTGTTTCTTGTCCTGCACACTTTTTTCTGTCAAGGTCTCCATGACCTGAGATGTGATGTTCTCCTTCATCAGTTGTATTATTTCTGAATCTATCAGTTCCATTATGTCTTTCTCCATTTCTAGCGCTATTGTCATATGTTTTGCTTGTTCTTGTAGGGGCTCCAACTGAGCGCGTCTGATCTGTCATTCCTCCTAGATTGTATTAACTTTTGCTTGTAGTTTTTTCATTTCCTACGCGGCTCTACATCTCAGGGGTATGGCCATTGCTTTCTATCCTTGTTTTACATCTTGAACTACAACGTTCATCTTTTCTTCTCTCTACTCCAACTTATGGATCCTCTAATATTCTGCTAGGATTGTCCATATTTGCATTATCCTCTCGTAAAATTATGCCATTTCCTTGACTTCTAGCACAAGAAGATATTCTTGTTATGTTTCCAGATGTTTCCTTTCTGATCTGACTTCTAGAGGTGCGGTTGGTGTCAAATTCCCAACCAATTCTACTATCTCATGTTTGTGTTCCTCCATCGTCTGCGCTATCTTCTTTAGCTTTTCCTTTGCGCTAATTTCTCATGTTAGTGCACTCTCTAGAATTTTTTGGAAGACTTCTTAAAGTCTTTGCTCTAATTTATCTGTGCAGTGTTTTTCTTCCTCTTGTTCCAATATTACTTCTGTAAGAACTGTCTCCAACACTTCCTTAGCTTCCTTGGTTGTCTCCAGGTTTTGTGCATCTTCCTTGGATTTGGATTGGACTTTGTGCGCTAGGATTATCTGCAACTTATATAAGGCCTTGGTTGGTATCCTTGCCAATACCAACTCCACCTGTTGTATGTAATTAACTTGTTTCTACTCCATTTCTTGATAAATTTCCATCATATCCTTGGTGAGGCTAAATATTTGGCTTGCCAATGCTATTAGTTGCACTGTCTCTTCCTCATTCGGCTTGGGTTGTTCTTGCATTGTTTGTTGTTGTGTTGTGCCTTCATGATGTGCCTTGGTAAATCATATCAACTCTAATACCTGCTTGACCTCTTCCAGTTCTTTCATTATCCTTTCCCTTTGTTTTTCTCTCTCCTCATATTCTTCTGTGGTGTGGCCTTGTACTCTCTCCACGACTAGTTTTGCATATTCCTCTGTTATGGTATATCTGGGGACTTCCTGGTGCACTTTCAATTTCATGCGCACTCCACCTGTATGTACAACCATCCTCTTTGGTGGCCTTGACTGTGTTGGCTCTATTGTTCTCGTGGTATCTAGTATGTCCCCTCATGCCTGTCCCTCCTACGCAAGGATGCTATCCTTCTTTTGTGTCGTGCCATTAGTGGTAGATGCATGGTCCTTCTGCTATGTGACCAACTTGGGGATAATATTTTTCTTTGTTGTTGTGCTCCCCCTTGTTGGCTTTGTGTGCCCTGTTGATACTCTTGTATTTACTGTTAGGGTAATATTCATTCGTGATGCGTTGACTTATGTTGGTTGTTTGTCCTTTTCTTGATGCTTGTCCTTTGTTGGTTGATTGTTCATTAGCTTCTCGACTGGAATATTCCATTCTTCTTGCCAGTGTTTCATCGCCCATTGGAATTATTCCACCGTGATGCAGTATCTCATCTACAAACACTCCTTCTCTGGATTCCTTTTGGTTTGGATCCACATATTAGGTCATGATGCCTTAAATTTTGCTATCATTTTGTGCTCCTCCACCACCTCTGGTGGGATCCTCCAAGTTTTTGCCACCTTTTCTTGGATTTCTTCAAAGTATGTCTTGAAGATGCTGGTATTTTCTTGCCTGCCTTTTGCAACAATTGTGTACCATAGTGATTCATACGACGTTGTGTCGCAACTTCTAGTTCTCTAGAAAAACATAGTGTATTTGGGGTGCTTCCAACCCACTAGTGCAATCAAGATCATGAGCCAAGAGTAATGGAACTCCATTCCTACATCTTGGGTGTCCTTGCAATATTAAAAAAAAAGTTAAGAAAATATGGGCTCCATCTTAATACAATGCTCTTTGTGCACTGTGCGACTACTGCTATTACGCTCGCTGGTACTTCCTCCTTGTGACACTTCCTGAGTAATTTATAGGCCATCAATTTGGTTGCTATCCTTGTTGCTGGTTCATTGATCCTATTGATGATGATCCCTCTGGATCCTCTCTCTGTCCCATAGGTCTGCTTCATCTCTTCTTCCAAGGATTTCTCCTTGGTATTGTAATCTAGGTATTGTGCAGGTGGCTCACCATTGGTGGGAAGACCTGTTATTTTTTCTACCAAATCAACGTCTATGGAAACTTGGGTATCCAACCACATAATACCTCCATGTACTACTGCCAGTAATTTCTTGACGTAACTATTTACATTTTTACCCCTACCAAAGTGTGGGATCTCCAATAGGTTCATTATACATGTATTGTATATCCCTTGTATGCATTGTTTAGGTTCCATTATGGGTACTCCTGTCCCGCTGACCCCTCTGCTTTCTAAGTATACCTGTTGTGCAAACTTTGGGAATTTATCTGTGTCCCTTACATTATGGTATGGATAGCGCAATTTTTCTATGCATCCAAGTAAGTCTGTGGAAATATTTACACCTATTGGTATGCACGATAACACAATGGTTACCTCTTGTTGCTTGTGGGGGGATCTCTAGACCTATTGTTTTCCCTTCCCCTTTCATGGCGTACTTGAGGGCCCTGCTTCCTGATATGTTTTATCTTCCTCCTCTTCCTCTCCGCTAGATTCATGTTGCATCGTGTTCTCTACTGCTAGAGTTTTCTCCTGTTTTGTTGGTTATGTGCCAGCTTGATTCCTTGGCTCTTCGGGCTCGGTCCTTTCCTTATCCACTTCCTTTGTGGTCAGAACTGTTTTCTGCGTTGGGTTTGGCTATATTGTTGTGTTTGGTTGATTAATCTGCATATTTTTTGTTTTCTCTTCGACCATTTTAGGGCTCACTGGTTCTGGGGAAGGAATAGCGTCGACATCCACCACTCCCTCTATCTGCGTAGGGTTTTAGGTCTCCATTGCTAGCTACGATGATGACCTGTTTTTCCTGCGGGTTCTCCTCGACATATGGCTGGGTGCTCTGACTTTGGGTGGTACCATCATGCTGGAATCTAAATGGGTTTGCATATGAAATCTCATTGTCTTCCTGCTAAATTGCCCAGATTTTCTTCACCTCTCATTGCTTCGCTTTGTGTTTGCTCAAATTCACAATGTGGCTTGTCGAACCCTAATTTGTCTTCTAACGTGATTTCATAAATGCTCCAAAAATTTTCAAGCATGCTCCATTAACTGTCATAAATGTTCCAAAGATTACCGAGCATGCTTCAAGAATGTTTGTTTCGTGCCTCCTTTTTCTAGTGATCGGTTTTTCGTTTCCCAACTATTTCATTTTTTCCGGTGCGCTATGTTTTCTACTATCATTTTTCTCAAGCGCAATGAAATTTTCTTCTGTCATAGTTTTCCTGCACATGGTATATGCACTTATTGTCG
The DNA here is from genome assembly GCA_009831015.1 of Picea engelmannii. Taxonomy (NCBI): domain Eukaryota; kingdom Viridiplantae; phylum Streptophyta; class Pinopsida; order Pinales; family Pinaceae; genus Picea; species Picea engelmannii. The sequence goes on along the minus strand of ML785229.1, from coordinate 250,185 downwards.
TACTGACTTTCTGTCTGCTACGTACTGTGATTCTCAACTATTTGTCTATTACTTATTCCTCTAACTACCTCTTTTTGTTTTTTTTCTTCATTTTTCTAGTTTTCTCTTCCTTTTTATTTCTTTTAACTCCTACTATTTACAATATGTACAAGTCTAATTGTTGCACTGAAACTACTGAGGGTTAGTGGGTCAACTATCCCTATACAGTTTCATTCGATTACCATTCACCAGTCCTTGGAATTCCTTGCCTACTAAGTCTTCTAGTTGTACAACTCCTCCATATGTGACAAAATTTATCTGATATGGCCCTAGCCAATGCATTCTAAGCTTCCCCGGGTGTTGAAAATACTTACTGTCATAAAGGAGAACCAAGTCTCCTTCCTTAAAATTATTCTTCTTGATATGTCTATCATGCCATGCTTTATCCTTTTCTTTCTGTACATCCTGGTGGAAACCTGCTATGACTCTCTCTTCTTCTAATTCCATCAGTTGAGATAATCATTCTGCGCTGCACCTCTTTCTGTCATTTCTGTAATTGTTGCAATGCAAAGACTTGGTATCAAATAATCTAAGGGAACTACTACTTGATGTCCATGCACCAACCTAAAGGGTGTCTTCCCTGTTAGCTTCTTGCATGTAGTCCTATAAGCCCAAAGTACTGTTGGTACCTTCAAATCCCAATCGTCTATGTTCACTTTACAAATATTTGTCAAGGCATCCTCCAAAATCTTGTTGAAGGCTTCCACTGTTTCATTAGCTTGAGGGTGATAATGAGTGCTATTTTGATGATGTATCTTAAACTCTTCAAGCATTGCCTCAATTGTATTGTTAATAAAGCGAGTCCCATGATCACTCATCAATATTATTGGGCATCCAAACCTTGTCACTACATGTTCAAATAGAAAGCACATTGCAGTCTCTACGCTGCAATTCTTTACTAATGTTGCCTCAACCCATGTGGTCAAGTATTATGTCATTGTAATAATATATCTGGTTCCTGATCTTCTGGCTGGTGGATTAATTGGACCTACAAAATCTATTGCCCATTTACCAAACACTTGTAAAGTTACTTGAGGTTTCAATGACATTTCATCCCTCCTAGATGGTTTCCCAACCCTTTGAAAAACATCACACTTTTGACAGTATTCCTTTGAATCCTTGTGAACTGTTGGCCACCATAATACTACGTGCAATACCTTCTGTGTGGTATCTTTCCCTGCGTAGTGTCCTCCAACAATCCCTTCATGCGCCTTTGCTAAAATTATAGGCCTTTCATTCTCCATCACACATCTCCTTAAGATGTTATCTTCTCCAAGTTTGTATAAATGATTCGCAATCAACCAATAATCTACAACTCTAACCACCAAATATTTCTTTTGTGCAATAGTAAATTATCTTGGTGCAAATCCTGTACTAAAAAAATCAACAATGTCAAGAAAATACTCATCAACTATCTATACTGATTTTTTTTTTGCATTTGGAAAGTTTTCTTCCAAGTTAATGGGTTCTTCTCCATTAGTGATCCTGGATAATTGATTTGGTCTTGCATTCAATATTCCAAGCTTCACCACTACTTCAAAATCAAATTCTTGGAACAAAAGTAGCCATCTACATATCCTTTCCCCCAACACTGGCTTATTGAGTAAATATCTTAGAGAAGAATGATCTTTAAACATATTGAAATGTTTCCCTAACAAGTAATGTTTGCATTTCTGCAAAGCATACACCATAGCTAATCCTTCCCTTTCTGTAGTGTTATAGTTCTGTTCTGAATCTGATAAATTTATGCTTTCAAATGAAATAGGGTGATCAATATCACCTTCTCCTGGTTGGGTTAATACTACTCCTATTGCGATTGTAGATGCATCCACATGCACATTAAATTATTTTTCTTAGTTCTTTAGGTTGTCCAAATCCCTCATATTTCTCTTAAAAAATGTCCTCCTTCTCTGCACCAAATCTGATGTGCAGTAACCTTTTGCACTGAACCAATTGTTGATCTTCTCCTTGTGTGTACCCCACCAACGGGAAGGTGTGGCTTTCAACACAATATCTAATACTGGTAATCTATGACTTTCTACTACCTATAATTCAAACTTCATAAAACAAATTCCTCTAAGTCATTCAAAACATAGAACGTAGGAGGCTCACTTACCTTTGAACCAATCCATCTCAGTGCATGCGTCATTTTGGCACATCTTTTGGTGGATAATTCATGTAGCCATTGTTGTCATTTTTCCAGTCCTATTTCAGAGTCTGAAACACAAGAACTAATAATCCTCCAATTGAACATGTCATCTGCAGTTGGGTTGATACAATCCTCTTTGTGCGTGATAGTTCTGTATAATTGAATCACATCTTCTGTAAGAATGTTGTCTATCATAGGTTCCACATACCTTCCTCCTTATGAGGGATCCAATGATGCAATAAATATGTACTCCCATGATTCAAATATCATCTTCCTTGTATTCAAGTTAATAATAGTCTAGTTATCAAAATCCCAATCCAATCCCAACAATGTTGGATATGGTGAAGTATTATCTACTATGTCAATGACTTCAAAGTCTGTCATGGCATGCACACCATCTAGATCTACTGGAATCCCTTTCAATATTCCAATTGGAACCACTCTATGTTGATTTTCTAACTTCAATTGAATAGGTGAATAACCCAATTGAGTTTCTACGATAGCTTCCCAGGTCTTCTTTGGCATAATGTTGACTTCAGACCCTAAGTCTAGTATGATATCCCCCAAATTGAAATATTTGTTTACATTAAACCAAAATGATCTACTCGTTATTATCTTCTTACGGACTTGATTCACTCTTTTTACCCCTTATTCCCTAGAATTACACTTTTCTAACAAATTTTGCACTACTTGTAAGGGATTTTGATCATTCATCAATTTTACACATGATCCCAAAATTTTTCTTAAGTTACTTACTTGTTTTGAAGGTTTCTCTTTGTTGGTCTGATCAAATAATCGAGGCATGGCACACAATGGTATCTCATCTTCTTAGCCTCTTTTGTCCCTAAAGTAGACACAATATTTTCTTTTAGAATCTTCTTCTTAGCCTCGTTGAATATCTATTTCTCTTTGTGTGCATCAAACTTTTGTTTAGACACGATATTATTCCTGACCCACTAGTATTGTTCATGATATTTATTTGTTGCATCTTCTCCTACCTTGGCTCCTCCTCTAGTAACTATGCTGATCTTCTTACCATCCTCTTCTATGTTTTCCACAAAAATCCATTGTACGTTCTAATTGGTTTGGTTCCTCTTGTCTTGTATCTTTATCAAAAGTGTTGGACAATCTTCTGTTTTATGGTCTGCTACGTGACAATACATACACGTCGCAAGTGGATATGGGAAGTCTCTTGCATAGTGCCCTAATTTATGGAAGTTACGACAAACTACTGGTCCTATACCTCCTCCAAAACCTCTTCCTCCATGACCTCCTCCTCTGAAGCTTCCTATGTTGCCCTGATTATCTATGTGCGGTGTATTATATTGAGGTCCTTGATTATACCGTGGCTGCACATTATTGCAATGTGGTGGCGCTGCAAATTGATACGGTGGTGCTCCAAACTATTGTGCTTTGTTATACTGTGGTTGTGCTTGAAACTGTTGTGCGAGATTATATTTTGGTTGTTGCACATTGTTATACTGTGGCTTCTGAAAAGTTTTCCTGTTATATGATCATCCTGTACCCTATATGTATATGAAATCCTTTCTTTCATCATCTCCAAAGTTCTGCAATCCTTGTCTTCGTGTCCAATTGACTTACAAAAATTACAAAATGTACTCTTTGGTACTGTATGATATTTTTGCATCAGGGGGAAATGATAGGGATCATGCCCATGTGTTTTGCAAATTTTTCACCATGGTCCTCCTGAAGCTAAAGAGTTTGGCATACCCACTCCAATATATTGTGCAAATAATGGAAACTCATTCTTATGATGGCCTTCTGTCCTGCACATTGTACACCAAACATCTTCTCTTTTGTCCTTTTCTTTATTCTGATTCAACTAGAATGTCAAGTTCTTCAGATCTTGTCTTATCTCTTCCACATTTGGATATGTATGCTTGTACTGATTTTCTTCTAATTGCAATGTTGCTTGTAGATCCTTAGCCTAGCTCTGGAATTTCTGTTGCCTCAAAGGATACTTCAAGTGTGCAACAAATAATTGACAAACAAATGTCTATGTTGTATATCGGTAATAGGGTACTTTAACTTACCTTTGAGCCTTCTAAACTTCTGATCAACCTCCTAGACTGATTCTCCTGGTTTGTACTTAATATCTATCATCTCATTCATAAACTAGTCTTCTGAGCTTGGTTTCTGAAATTCATTTATTAACTTCCTCTTTACTTCTGCAACATTTGTAGGTGCTCCTGTCGGGTTATTTCATGCGAGACCCATGTATCATTCTAGTGTGTTGTCTCTAGATGTGATTTCCAAATGCACATCATTTATATCTTCATCTATAATCTACTTTGTTGCCCGTATCTTCTCACAGATAAACAAATGTTTTTCTGGGTCATCTGACCCGTCCCCTCGAAACTCTAGTAACCTAATAGTTGGATCTTGTCCTACAATTGTGAAGTTTGTTGTAATACCACCTCCACGTGGTGTATGTACTTAACTGCTAATTGTTGAACTCACACTTCTGTTTGAGGACCCACGTCCTGTAAAAATTCTTCTACCACTAATCACTTGCTGGTTAACCGATTTTTCTTCTTTAGATGTCTTAGACGCACATGGGGTTGTGGGTTCCACACTAACTCAGATTTGGAATGGAGATCCTTCTTCTATGCCGGACCCATGACCTCTAGTTTTCCTCTCATATGTGGTGCACAAGATATCCTCAATCTTCCCCATGGCACGAAGATCCTCTACCTCTCCCTCATCATTGTCCAAGTCGTCTCGCTCGACTACTTCCCTCTTCTTGCTATTCATCTTATACTGTTAGGTTCATTCACTACGCGTCACACCTTCTTTCCGTATTATTTCCATGCTCTGTTCATCATCCATCATGATGGGGACCATTTCTTCCTTCTTTTGGTTATTCTCCAGAGCCTTCTCCATCTCTTAGATCTTCCTTAGTGATCCCCCTAGCTCCCCCATATGCGCAGAGTGATCTATCTGTTTGATTCCATAGTCATCATGCCTTTATCATATAGTAATATCTTGATCAACATGTAAAGAGACATAATGTACCTTCCTATGGTCCCTTCAAAAATCCTGCTTTGCAACAGTATATGACTTCACTGTATTTACTGCAAACTCAGTGATAAACCCCGCAATAATATTTTCTAACAACAAATCCACTATGTAATATTCCAGATATAAAAAGTATGCAGAACATAAATAAAATGCTAGAAATGGCAGATAAACAACAATATAACCAGAACAACACCACAATAACACAAAAATGATATCAGAATAACACCAGAATGAGCACTTTGATTACTGAGAGCAATGTTCACTTGCCTCTTCGAGGGGGCAACCTCCAGTTGAGCAGAGCTCTATTACAATAATATCCAAGATAGGGTTCTCATACCCTCGACTCCTATTTATACTAAATATGTCTATCAAGAGAACCATCTAGAGGAAGATCCTTCTAGAAGTGGAAGCTTCCATTAGGTCTTCTTACATTCAACTTGTTCTACTGTATTGCAAGGCCTTATTAATATTGACCTTTATTACATCGAAATACATTGTTCTACCTAAGTGAGGGGTTAGGTCCCTAACATTTCCTCCCCCTTAAAAATAGCCTTGTCCTCAAGGCTTGATATGTGGAAATTACTACAGAATGGTAGCTGGTTCCCAAGTGGAATTTGCTTGAGTTTTATCTTTCCACTAGACTAACACTTCCTTGATGGTTTGCTGACGTAGGTGACACTCACATAGGTCCAAAACTGCTTGTGGTTGTAGCCAAATGGAGTCTTCTTTGTCCAACTCTGAAAGGTTGGTTTGAGTTTGGCACTTAGTTCCAATCACCTTCTTTAAGCATGAAAGATGAAAAACATGATGTAGCTTAGAATGACTAGGCAAATATAACTAATAGGCCACCTGTCCCACCCGCTTGAGAATGGTATAAGGACCATAAACTTTCGGCACCAACTTCTGACAATGGTCGGCCTTGAGGAAAATTTTCTTGTAAGGTTGCAGTCAAAGAAACACCTAATCCCCTTCTGTAAATTGATGTTCAGAGTGACCTTGATATACTTGTTGCTTCATGCGATTCTGGGCCATGACCAAATTCTCTTTGAGGGTACCGAGAATAGCCTCTCAAACTGTAAGCATTTGGTCAACCGCCTGGACCTTCAAGACACCTGGTAAATATGAGAGAACTGAAGATGGATTTTTTCCATATATTGCTTCAAAAGGAGTCATGCGGGTAGATGTATGGTATGAAGTGTTGTACCACCATTCAATCAGGGATAACCATTGAGCCCACTGATTTTTCTTTTCTGCTGCAAAACACCTCAAATATGTTTCCAAACACTTGTTGACAACTTCAATTTGACCATCCGTCTGGGGATGATAAGCTGTGATGAGATGCAATTGGGTGCCTTGTAGCTTGAACAATTCTTGCCAAAAATTGCTGGTGAAAGTTGGTCGCGATAAAAAACAATAGAATGCGGCATGCCATGAAGCTTGAAGACCTGATCCATGAAAAATTGAGCCACCGTGGATGCTGTAAATGGGTGTTGAAGAGCACATAAATGAGAATACTTGGAAAGGCGATCAAATACCACCATGATGAATGATTTATTGCCCGATTTAGGTAAGCCTGTAATAAAAATCCATAGAGATATCCCTTCAAATAGACGGTGGAATCAGAAGCGATTGTAGTGTGCGAGGAGATTTGACTGTTTCTCCCTTGTTGCATTGACACACATCACATTCAACCACAAAATTATAAACATATTGTTTCATACCATCCTTGAAAAAAGAATGTTTGACCTTGTCATAGGTTTTGGTAAACCCAGAGTGCCCAATTGTGGGTGTAGCATGAAGCTTAGAAAGTACCGTGGATTTAAGTTTTGACTGTTTACTTAAATACAAATGAACTTTGTATCTAAGCTCATCATGGAGCCAAGAGTACCCTGGGGAAACTGGAGAATCAAACTGCAATTGTTGTATCAGATGTGAACTTTTGGGATCATATAGCCATTCCTAGTGAACGACTTGGAGCCAATCTGGTACAATGAAGGAGAGAGAAAAAAGGGAGCCTTCATCTTCATATTTTGGGGAAAGTGCATCGGCAACCACATTTTCTTTACCTTTCTTGTAAATTATCTCATAAGCATATCCAAATATCTTAGTTACCCATTTTTGTTGCTCTGGGGAGGAAATGTGTTGTTCCAGAAAATACTTGCGGCTTTGATGATCTGTCTTAATTTGGAAGCGTTGCCCCAATAGATAAGGGCGCCACAAATCAACAACATGCAGAATAGCCAACATTTCCTTTTCATAGATTGATTTTCCCAAATTTCGTTCAGACAGTTGTTTGTTGGTAAAGGCCAAAGGCCGACCCTCTTGCATAAGGACAACACCAATACCTTTCCTTGAAGCATAAAATTCTAGGACAAAGGTCTTTTTGTCTTTGTGAAATCAGGAAGGGCTAGGACTGGAGTGGTGCACATGGCCATCTTCAAGGTTTGAGAAGCCTGAGAAACTGCTGGAGTCCAAGTGAAAGAATTCTTTTTAAGGAGTGCAGTGAGAGGTGCCACAATATTTCCATAATTCTTAACCAACTTGTGATAATAACCTGTTAAGCCCAGAAATCCACACAAGATTTTTAGAGTCTTTGGGTGAGGTCAGTATTGCACAGGTTCAATCTTTTTAGGATCCACCCTGACTCCATCCTTGCCAACAAGATGACCCAAGTACTCGACTTCTGAGGTGCCAAACACACATTTAGATTGTTTTAGGAAAAAATGGTGCTAAGAGAGTAGATGGAGAACTCAATCCACATGAGCAAGATGGTTTGTCCAGGTTTTGCTATAGATTAGGATATCATCAAATAAAACTAAGACAAAATGACGAAGAAAAGGATGAAAGCCATGATTCATGAGGCTTTGAAAGGTGGAGGGGGCATTACACAAGCCAAAGGGCATGACGAAAAACTCATAGTGGCCCTCATGAGTTCTAAAGGCAGTCTTAGGAAAGTCTACCTCTTTCATACGGATCTGGTGATAGCCGAAACAAAGATCAAGTTTAGTAAAGAACTGGGCACCACTCAATTCATCCAAGAAGTCATCAATGACAGGAATGGTAAATTTGTATTTAATGGTGAGTTTGTTGAGGGCACGAAATTTAGGACACATCCATCAAGAACCTTCTTTCTTCAGGACCATGACCATAGGAGAAGAGTAGGGGTTCGTACTAGGGCTTATAACACCCGCGTTAAGCAGTTCTTGAACCATTTTCTCAATTTCATTTTTTTGGGAAAAGGGTGACGATAGGGACGGATATTGGTAGGAAGGCTTCCTAGTACAAGGGGAATGGAATGATCATGAACACCATGGGAAGGAGGGATTCCTTGGGGAGTGGAAAAACCCACTTGATGTTTAGAGAGGATGGATTGGAGGTCTTGCGACACAAAGGGTGTCTCAGTTGCTTGTATGGCATGGAGTTGGAAAATAACGTTAGAATGACCTTTTTTGAGCATCTCTTCCATGCGATGGGAACTAATGATCTAAGGTGAACCGATGATGATGCCTTGGAACTTATAATTTTGGTCCTCCTCATCGAATTACATGGTTAATTCCTTAAAGTCCATGAGAATGGGACCCAAATTCCTTAGCCAGTCTCCACCCAACACAATGTCACAACCGCCCATGTCGATAGACAACATATGATATTTCAAGTGGTAGTCATCAATTTGGAGACACATTTTCACAATGCCCTCCACATTTCATGGAGCCGCCATTGGCAATCACGATTTGTAAATTATTGATTGCATGGATATAACAATGAGTTTCTTGGGCAATGCGACGATGAATAAAATTATGGGTGCTTCCACTATCAACAAGAATGATGACCTTCCTATGCTTGATGTAACCAATTAGCCAGAGGGTTTGGGGAGCAGAGAAGCTAGTGCAAAAATTTAGGGAAATGACTGGTTCTACTTTGGGAGGGTCTGAGCAAGGGGTTATGTCAGTGGGTTCAGGTGACTTAGACACAAGGGGAGTTTTTAATTCCTCTTCCGAAACATCCTCCGATATGGTTGTAAAAAGATTTTGTTCCTTACACTTGTGGCCCAAAAAATATTTGTCATCACAATTATAACAAAGGCCTTTGAGTTGGAGTTCAACCATTTCAGCCCTGGTCAATTTTTGGATCTTTAGTGGAGCAAAAGGAGGAGTGGGATTTACTGGTTTAGTGCGAGGAATAAAGGAGGGTTTCCTGTTTTGAGAAGAGACAACCTGTTGTGCTTCCTTATCTCTTTTAGTAGCCTCCACCCAACTCTGAGGCTGAGCCATGATGACATGGGCACGAATCTCATCCTTGAGGCCATTGATAAAACATTCTTGGAAAAAAGAATCAGACATGCCCTCTGTACGAAAATCCAGTCGCTCAAAAGCAGCTATAAAGTCTTCCACTGTGCCAGATTGTTTCAACTTTGTCAAACGACATAAATGGTTGGTGTCAGTATCAAAGTTTTCATAAATCTCTGCCACAAAGTGTGTCCAAACAATATACTCTTGACGACCAGTTTTTCTCCATTGCCACCATTTCCAACGTTCTTTATCTAGATGGAGAACACCATACCGGAGTTTGACCAAGTCATCTTTAATGCCATACAAAGAGAAATAATGTTCCATTTGAGTGACCCAACCAATGGGATCCGAGCCATCAAATTTGGTCACATCCACTCGTGGAAGGCATAGGTCACACTGAAAGTGATGGGGATGATAATTATGGGAATGAGAGGAAGTTTCAACTTCGGTGTGAAAAGGTGGATCAGATAAAGGGGGATCTGCAGGGATATGTAGCTTGGTGTAGATCATCGAAACGACAGATTCAATCTGGGTAGTCATGTCTTGTTTGAGGTATTCTTTGAGTTTGGCGATTGATGCGGTGATGGAGGAATGCATGTTTTGATTGATGGTGGAAATATTGGCACTGAGTTGACTCACTTCTTGTTGGGTCTCTGTGAAATTAGATTGCAGGGTATTGAAGCGAGTTTCCAAGTCTTGGCTACAGGTATGGGCCATGATGACGAGGGAACCAAAAAAGGGCGGGTGGGGTCAAAATTATTTGCTGAAAAATGATAGTTATGAATGTGATAAGGGAGAAGATATAAATCCAATGGAATAGGTCTCAAATACTGGTGCAAAAATTTCCAGACTTTTTATTTTTTTTTACACTTGGGGAGTTATACTTTGGTCTGAAGAATACTGCAATGATGAAATGCCCAAATGCTTAACTAGAAAGAAATGTGTAGTGATTTGGAAACTTGAACACAGTTGCACGATAATAGATCTTGTATTTTTTATTTTTTGTTTCGATCCCCAAGGGTTAGGTATTCAAGGGTTCTACAGAAAAGTGTTTGCCTTGTGATATATCTCTCTGATATACATGCGGGGTCCAACAATAGTACTCGTCCCAATATCTCAGGGCACCAACTAAGGAGGCTAGACCGTGCCCTTATCTGTACTACCCGACTACCCAGGTACTAGAGGGTATATTCCCAAGTGTTGTTCTCAGTGGCACTATAGCATTCAGGTGATTGATCAGTTTATCTAAAGAGGGCTTCAGAAAATCTAGGCCAATCCGTACACAAGTGTTGTCTGATGCGCTACCACTCGAAGGGGTACCAATAAGGGTTACAAGGGTGGCCAACATATGTGCGCTTAAGTACCACTTGTATTTCTTACGTGTATGAATCCCTCAACTGTGGGTTTATGCACGGAATGATAGATCTCTGTGGCTTAAAGACGCCAGAATACGTCTCTACCCTGAAAAAAAATTTAACCCACAATTTTCTGCCGAGGAAAGTGTTCTGATACTACTTGTAATATTCCAGATATAAAAAGTATGCAGAACAGAAATAAAATGCTAGAAATGGCAGATAAACAACAATATAAGCAGAACAACACCACAATAACACCAAAACGATATCAAAATAACACCAGAATGAGCACTTCGATTACTGAGGGAAATGTTCACTTGCCTCTTCGAGGGGGAAAACTCCAGTTGAGCAGAGCTCTATTACAATAATATCCAAGCTAGGGTTCTCATACCCTCGACTCCTATTTATACTAAATATGTCTCTCAAGAGAACCATCTAGAGTAAGATCCTTCTAGAAATGGAATCTTCTATTAGGTATTATTACATTCGACTTATTCTACTTTATTGCAAGGCCTTATTAATATTGACCTTTATTACATTGGAATATATTTTTCTACCTACGTGAGGGGTTAGGTCCCTAACACACTGCACGTGTGAATTTATTATTAACCCTTTCCAATTGCGCAATGTTTTGAGGAGTCCGTTGTACTCGCCTCATCCGATTAGTCAGATGGGTATCCTTCAACCTTAATATCCATTCCCATAATAACTCTAGAAAGTAACAAAAATATGCTTCATGCAAATCATTAAACACATATCTCTACAGATACTGGCGCGGTGTATACCTGGAACCCTTATTATCTTTCTACACGAACTCTAGTTGCTTTGTCTCCACCCATATTTCAATCTATTTCTTCGTAGAATTCCATGGCATGAATATCCCTTTTCTACCACTACATGTTCTTCACCAAACCCCTTCCAAGTTGTCCTTATGAGTTTCATCCAATAACAAAACCATTTGATGGATGTATGGGCTAACCCAGGTTCTACCTTAGTTCTCCAAAAAAAACCTTTTCACCATTATCCCTTTTGGTAAACCAAAAGGCTACATCGCGCACAAAGTGCACAACGCAGTCTCACCCGAGATGGATTATGGGTGACTGCAGGACATATATGTCTGCAGTCATGGAAGGGATTGGGGATGTTCATCTTACTTCTCTTCTATTTTAACATGTATTCTACCATAACATTGATCATATCTACCATTTAAATCATTCAATATTATCTATTCTGCATACTCATTTTAATGTGCACTGTAAATAAACCCCAATATATTCATTCGTATAACCATTCATTCATTATAAAGCATATAAAAAGAACAGATCACACATAAAGACACCATTTTTACCGTGGTTCACTCCCTGGTTTACGTCCACAAATATATTCTTCTTATTTCTTATTCTTCATCAAAGTAGCACTGCGTGCATTACATCATATAGTTTAAGAATGGTGAGACTCACCAGTGTCGCACCAAGCTCCACAACTTGCGACTTGACCCTCAGTTACAACTCAACACTGAATCCATCTAAGCTCTAAATCTCTCAACAAAACAAATATTATAACTCATAACTCAAAAGGTGCTCCAAGTGATTCACTTTGTCTACCTCATACATCTTATATTTATACTACAAAATGGGTAAAAACCCTTAAATTATGACTCAAAAACCCTAACTCTAAGTGGGCTCCATTTTTCCACTTTCTAACTTCCTTCCACGCATTTGGTCTTCGATCCAACTATTCCTTGCGTTGATCTTCCTTCTTTTCTAGCACATTGCTTCCTTTTCTCTTTGTTGCGTTGATCTTCCTTCTTTTTTGGTGTGCTTTGTTTACTTTGGTCCATTTTTCCTCACTTATTGTGCTTAACTACCAAAATTTTCTACTCAAACAGTTATTATGTTTCTGCATACATGATAAAAGGTATAATGAATGACATTTAAGTAGAATGGTTAAAATGATTGCCTCCCATCCCTTCATCAATGTGGAAACCTAGTTCCTACGGTTTCCATAGATACCTTGGGTGAGACTTCACCTGCTTGCAGGCTATGCCAAAAGGCCCAATATCTGAGGGTTTTGTTGGTGAATTCATGTTGAACCCTAGGTCAGCCAACTGCGTGCGAATATTATGAATCCAATATATTCAAAGACCATGGCTCTTTCCTGAATACACTGAGCTTTCTAATGACACCACGAGTCCAAGTGTGTGAGGATGTGTGAAGACACTTTTCTTCGAGTCATTTCCATTGCCAGTGGATAGATAAGGAATTCAAGAATGGGAAATAGAGTCTGGAAAATATAAGGTTTTGGACCTTATTTTGAATCCTCCAAGTGATTCTAAATAAGAGAGATAATGATTTCGAGGATTGTTCATTCAATACATAGGAAAAAATATTGGTGCATGAACGAAATGGTTTAATGATTAATGGTTTAAGGTCATTCAATACAATCATCATGCATGAACAAAGATTGTGGAGTAATGGATAATGATTATAGAATATGGTTGATAATAAACCATAAGTTGATGAAGGGACGAAGGAAGTGGATAACGAAGTAATGGATATGGGTGTAAGGTAGAATGGGGATAGAATATGTAATTTTAGGATATATCATATATAACTATTAAGATGAGATCAAGGAGAATGTTCTTTAAGACTTTTCTATGTTTTCAATAAATTAAAAAAATTAAAGAGTAGTATTATCACCTCAAGTTTACCTTAATATAACTTCCACAAAATTATGCATGCCAAAATTGATGGATGTAAAGAGAAATTAAACCTAAACTTGTTGTGTAATGAGCTGAACCAACTAATTTTTGTTGCTGAGAACGACTAATTGCTAATGCTGAGACTGATGGTTGCAAAAAAATGAAAAAAAAATGATTGATAGAGAGAAAAGAACATAGTTTCTTGGGCAGCGCTAGACCCTTATCGTGGAGCTAATGAACTTTGTATTGCAATACATACTCAACTGGATTGTTATAGGTCATCCTGTAGCCAATATATGGATCTTGTAACTACTGAAGATAATGGTTACGGGTTGCATGTAGCTGATGAAACTGCGCAAAATATGAATGTTGAATTTTTTGTTGGAGAAACCTAAGGTTGATCATCTACAAAATCATCATCTTTGAAACATTGAAACAATGTCCAATATAGACAGCTGGGACATAGAACTTTTTAAAAATAACTATGTTGAAGTTCACATGTAGAAGGTTGGAAACATAGATATGAACTCTAGTCTTGCTAATCATAAAATATTTGTTCTGACTTGGTTTCTCTACACATAAATACACATGTAACCTGATGTACTTGAAATTTTGTTGCTCCACTGTCCCCTGCACCTAAGATTTGACATGTTCTCATGCCTTTGAAGTAAGTGACTGACAACCTCAAGACAGAGCATAACTGGTCGATTCGAACTATGTTTTCTTAATAGGTTGAGCACACTTGGTATGATAGTCAAAATGAACATAGTGGGGTCAAATACAAGGTGGAAGGTCCACAAGTATGAGCCTCAAGTAATGAAGCGTCGACTCTTGCCAAACAATAATCTTCATAGGTGCTTCCATATGTGTAGAAAAGAAGCAAGTAACCTCACTAAGATAGATTCTTTCTCCCCAAGTGATCTGAAAATACCAAACGAGTTTTGAAACAACTTGATCTAAATTGTCATCAAACTCTGATACTAATTTAGCCCAAGAATCCTTAGATGTTAATACACATACACATCCAACCAGATTCATGAATTTAAAGGACCAATTTGACCTATTTGCAACACGTCATGTGAATATTTTATCCATAAACTCAAAATTCATGTAAATTAATTCATATTACTAAAATGAACTTGCTTTGAGTTCTTGGAAAAAATCTCGCAAGACTTATCTTTACAGGCTTTCAAAAAGATATAAATAATACATAAATGAAATACCCTCAAGAACGAGAATTTCTATGCATAAATCTTTCACTTCAAACTTGTACAAACGAGCTTGGTTCATATTCAAAACTATATACAAAATCATATAACAACTTTACAAAATTTCTCTGAATAATTACATAAATGAAATCCACTCTTCAATAACAAGAAACATGGGTTTCTATGTAAAAAGCCATCAATTTCCAATTCATACAATTGAGCTCTTTCCTATACATGAACTAAATCTTTGTACAAAGAAAATGAATATGTGATGTCTCCTCCTTAACTTATACAAATGAGCTTTCATATACAAATAAGCTCTTTTTTTCCAATAGAAAAATGACTCAAAATTATATACGGTATAATTTCTTTTACATAGTGGTATCGATTCAATACGTTACAAAAAAGGAAACAACCAAAAGAAAGAATTTGACTGCATCAAAGGTAAATAAAAACTGTTCACACAATAAAGATCACACCTAAAATCTGAACTGAGGACAGACAATCTACATAAAGAAACAAAAATTTCCACAATAAACCTAGCTTCTCCACACACAACTCGATCACTCACTGATCTAAGAGTTCAAGCTTCAAAGATATTGAGGTGAGTATGAGGGCTTTCTTTCCCATTGTCCCAGTGATAAATTGACAGTGTACCTTTAGGTTCCTTTAGCGCCCTTTTTGATAGTAAGTCGACCTCTTTATTGTGCTTCTTGTAAATGTGCTGGTAACTTATATTTTTATAATTTATTGCCAGTTCCATTGTTTTAATCTTCCAGCCTTTGATTTTTACCGCATGGAGCTGACCCTTTTGTTTAATCCAGTTAATGATAACTTTTGAGTCCCCTAGGATTTGGATGTTTTCGATCACCCAAAGCAAAGCCAAGGTAAGAGTTGCCCACAATCCCATGAGCTCAGCCTTTGTGTTGGTATCCATTCCACAATTTAAGTACCATTTTGTAATCCTCGAAGCATGAGACTTGAAAAATCCACCCGCTGCACAAAAATTTCTAGTTGAAAGAGCTGCTCCATTGAAACACGCCAAAGTGACCCCCTCATTCTGAAAAATATTGCAAACTCTATTTGGGATGAGTTTTAAGCTTGATGACTGCCAAGAAAAGGTAGCTGTAATCCTGTGCACTACTGAGACATGTGAGGGATTGAGATCTTCAAATAAGGTCTTATTCCTCTCAATCCAAATATGCCAACAAGTAATAATTGCCAAAATTGCAGGAGCAAAATTTTCTAAAGTCCACTTATTAAAACAATTTGAAACCGAGGTACCATCCCACTGGAATTTTAAATGGAAGCTATTATATAACTTGAGCCAAATTTCTTTTGTGAAGGGGAAGTGAAATAATATATGGTTTCTTGATTCAAAGTTGCAATTGCAGAGCTTACATACCCCTGGACCTACCCAACCTCTTCTCTGCAACACGTCCTAGGTAAGGATTTTATCAAACGCTGCCAGCCACACAAACAATTTGATTTTTAGTTGTATCGGCCACTTCCAAATTTTGAGAGTCCAAGGTCTATCACACTTGTAATTAAATGGATTTATGAGAGCCTGATAAAGATTAGTTGCAGTAATGGCTCCCGAAGCGTCCCCACCGACCCACACAAGGGTGTCATCACAGTTTCAAAGTGTTATGCCAACGTTCCTTAATGCCGAAATGAAGGAATTCCACTCAAATTTGTCCTGTTCACAGAGATCCAAAGAATCGCTAGAGCACCATCTTCCTAGACAAAGAGATAGTCTATCGGTGATGCTCGCCTGGGATAGAACTGTTAAATGATTGTTGTGAAGATGCATACACATGGAATTAGAGAGAAAAGATTGATCCTCCAGTCCACATATTTTGTCCCTGCCTAAAGAAATCGAGGTACCTAAACCGAGACTCTACCATAACCAATGAAGGATCACACCAATATTCCTTTTCATAACATTCCAGAAACTCGATGTTCTTTTTTGCTGATGGGTAGGCAAACAGATCCAGTCAATGAATGAAATATCCCCCAGGTACTTACCTAGAAGTAATCTATGCCAGATGCTATCAACAGTAAGTGCCTTCCAAAAAGTATTAGGAATTAAAGCAAAGTTGAAGTGCACAAGATTTCTGAGCCCCCAGCCTCCACAGTGTTTCGGTCTTTCTAGGAGCTCTCAACTACAAAGATGGAGGTGAGAGTTTTCCTTTTGTCCACTCCACAGGAAAGAAAACATTAACTGACGAATTTTTTTTAAAATAGATCTAGGAATCACCTCCATAGACATCCATAACACTGACCGACTCTTCAACACAACTTTTACCAAGATTAATCTACCTCCGATCGATAGCCATTTATTGCACCAAAGCCCAATTTTTTTTTCAATATTTTCCACCAGCCATCCCCAGTCTTCAGTTTTGGAAGCTCCCATCCTTAAATGGTAACCCAAATACTTGAATCTAGAATTCAAAGCTGCAAAAGTAAATAGTAAGATGGATTTAAAATGAGTTAGCTCTGATTCCTCAAGCCCCTAGTAGTGGACTGTTGTCTTTGTAGAGTTTATACAGAGCCCCGAAACAAGACAAAAAGCTTGAAGAATATCAAAGATCACTCTCCATTCCAACGGATCTGTCTTGGACAAAACAAGAACATCATCAACAAACATTAAATGGATGATTTTCAATATTTTTGTTACCTTAATACCTGATAAAATGTGATCAATACATCCTCTAGATAACATCAGGTTGAGGCCTTCCATAATCAAAATGAAAAAATACAAGGATAAAGGGCATCCCTGTCGAATCCCCCTCCAGCTCTTGAAGTAATTTGTCGCCTCTCCATTAATCAAAACTTCAAAACTGGCATTGGAAATGCAGCTCATTATCCAACCTATTAACTTAAACTTGAAGCCTATGGTGAGTAATATCATCCTTAAGTAATCCCAGTCAATGCTATCATAGGATTTTTTAAGATCTAACTTTAGCACTAGAGATTTAATATTCTTTTTTTTTTATGCTGTGGAAGCTCTCATGGGCCGTACCAATTGTGTCCTGGATTCTTCTACCCTTCAAGAACCCCAACTATTCTGGAGAAAGAAACTTTGACAGAATCGGCTTGATCCGATTTGCAAGGATTTTTGAGATCACCTTATAAATAAGATTGCATAAAGAGATTGGACGATAGTCATCAAAAGACATCGGCTTGTTTACCTTTGGAATGGGTGCCAAAAAAGTGGAATTGATACCTCCACAAAGTTTTCCTTTTGTCCTCGAGTCCTCCACCATCTCAAGTAGATCACTTCCCACAAGATCAAAGAAAAAAGTGAAAAACTATGTAGTCCACCCATCTGGGCCTGGAGTTTTCTCCTTTTTAAATTTTTCTAGAACAAACTTTAATTCTGCCAGAGTTACAGGATTATAGAGTGACTCAACTTCATCCTCTTCCACCATCCTAGGATAAAGGCTCGATATCCTAATCAACTCAGTAAATTTAGATGTTTCTTTAGCTTTAAATAAATGTTTAAAGTAGATGACAACCTCTTCTTTTATCGCTTCTTGATCAGTTAGGTTGTCCCCATTGTCCTTTAGTAAATCCCAAATATGCTTTTGATTTCTGTTGTAGCTGGCCACTTTATGAATTTTTTTTGTATTGGAATCTCCACTTTGTATCAAAGTAGCCCTGCTACAGATACACCATGTCTCTTCCTCTCTACGGATAAGGCTGTTCCTGTTTGTTTCCAACTGATGGAGATCCCTATCGTCCTCCAAGGACAAGGTATTCTCAACTGATTTTAATAAAGCTTCGTATAAAAGGAATAGCACAAGGCTATTAAACTTCTCTTAACTTATACAAATGAGGTTTTACAATCATAAGCTCTATATAAAAGAGATTAATACAAGTATTTTAACACCAAGACTTGATGTCATGTCGTGATGAGGGTGATCCTTTATATAGGGAAAGGTTGGGGGATCAAATCCCCAACCAACCTGATCCTTTAGATTTTGGTTGAAACAAATATTAAATATATTTATTAATGTTTTTTTTTTGTTATAAAAAATAATAGATGTATAACAAAACCCATTTGTTATAAGCCTCGTGGAAAAATTGGGATAGCGCATGTTTGATAAGTGGTTGTTATATTGTTATAACAACAATATAACATGTATTTATATGTTGGTTGAGCCCACGCGCGAATCTGGGGATTGATCCCTGCACATGTAATAGAACCATGGGTCAAGGGCTAAGCCCTCGACCCTTTTTCCTGCCGAATATAACAATATTATAAATATTTTCTATATGCAGGTTAAGGTGCATGTGATAGCGCATTGGTAGGTTTGTATCTTGTCACGTGAGAGACTCAGATTCGATTCCCTTTGGTTCCAACAATAATTTTAAACAACTCCATCCATAACTAGCCAATGGGAGGCTGCCACATGGTAGCCTCTCATTGGTTAAACCTTGTCATGTGTTAAACAATGTTTAATGCCACTCGTCATCTTATTGTTGGCCCACGTCATCTGGTACCCTTCAAAGTCAGCTTCCAGCTTGATGCCACATGTTTTTTAGGTTGTTCCATGTGTCACCCTTGCAGTGGTGACACGTGTCACCTTTGACTTCGAATTTTTCCTAACTTTGATCGAACTTTGACCATCCATATCTTTTGCATATGAGCTCTATCTGAGGCATCATTTACGCCATTGGAAATATGGAGACAAGCTTTTCACATTGATGTTGTTTTATCGATCATTTGAGATGGTGTAATTTTGACCTTTTTGGATCCCCTAGGACCTCTATGAGCATTCTGGATCCTCCTGGACCTCTGTGAACGTTCCCTAGATCCTCCTAGATCACACCTCCCCACTGAAGGACTTTTGGTCCTCCAAAAGTATGTATTATTCAAAAATAAAGTGAGAATGATTTTCTTGTCACTTGTCTAGTATCATTCATCCTTCTTGTTTGGATAATGAGCACCTGGCTCATCACAACCATAATGAAGATTGAAACAATATTGCTGATCAACTTAACCATTCCATTAAATTGACAAACTCCACCATTCATTGTTGCAGTAGCTAACCATGCTCCGCTGACTAGTAATAAACTAAACAACACAATTGAATATACATATGTGAAAGAGAATGAACTATCAACATATTTTCCCTTCTTAACAAGGACAACATCAACCAAATGACCTCTTTTTCTTTCAATCACAGGCTATAAATATGGATCCTGGATACTAGCATTAACTAGCATGTTCCCTATAGTGACAACTGTCAAATTTGTTTTTATCTTATGAGCTCTCACAATGAAATCAATCCCATCCTCGAAAATATGATACTTGTTCTGTTCCCTGTAGAAAATAGCCTTCCTGTCATACAAGTATGGACTTCCCAAAACCATCCCATAACTGTCAAGTGGAACCGCGTCTAACTCTACCTCATCAATGAAACTGGATGTGATCGCAAATCACAACTTGCATTACTTAGTTACCTATACCTAAGCATTATCACAAATCCATACCAAAGGATACAGTCTTAGATGGGGATTTGTTTCCAATCCCAACTTATGAACAATTTTCTCTAAAATAAGATTCACTTGTGATTCACTATCAACAAGTGTATCAATATTGGTGTGTTTTGAGACAACTCATAAATGAAATAGGTCTTTTATTTTCCTTCCATTAGGGATAACATTAGAGTTTGCAGAAGAAGCCCGTGAACCAACAATAGAGGATCTACCTTTGATACCCATATTTGTAACCTTAGTTTCATCCTCAAGACCTGATCCAAGTTCCTGCACTGTAGTTGTGGTCTTCTTTTTACCCTTCCTAGGTTGAGTCCACTTTGGCTTCAATTCTGTATGCAACTTCCAACAATGCTTCTCGCCATTCCCTTTCTTCTTGCAGTGAGAACATGTAGGCTTCTTATAATGCTTCTCAAAGTTATGTGGCTTTCCTTTGCCTTTACCACTTGTTTATGTTATAGTCCAAAAATGTTACATCTATGTATCCAAGACATTGGCCCATCCCTTTTCATCCTTTACCAATCATACTGCTGAGGTTTCCTTTAAAAAAAAAACTTTTTGGATAATGTACGCACTCTGCTACACTATTAGATTGCGTACATACATGTGTCGCATGCAATTTCTCCCGCATACATATGCTTGTTGCATGCTTGTTAGCCCACGATTACCTCCAAAAAATGCAAAAAATATAAAATTGTGCGTATTTTGGTGGAGTTTACGGGATATGGAGGTTTTCCTAATCATTTTACCCTCTGTAGCGCTTCCCCAAATTGAATAACCATATTTTTCTCATATAAAAATAGGTCTAGGGGAGTCATTAAGACATATGAACAAGAGAATAAGAAAACTATGCCAAAATCCTTTCCCTCTCATTGCCCAAGTTTTACATCTTGCTCTAAGTTTTATCCTCAACTTTCCCTTCCAACCATTCTCCCTATACAACC
Source organism: Picea engelmannii (assembly GCA_009831015.1). NCBI lineage: Eukaryota > Viridiplantae > Streptophyta > Pinopsida > Pinales > Pinaceae > Picea > Picea engelmannii. Next base: position 228,953 of record ML785229.1, on the reverse strand, counting down.
CTTCCTTCTTCCCATATTGGCATGTTGGTTGTGAGAATCCTATATGGTATTGGTGCACTTGGTGTCATGACAAAGGAGCCCGGACTTGTTTCATAGAGCGGTGTCCGCAAGAAAAGGTTGTATCCTTTCATCTTGTATATGAATAAAATAGATTATCTTTGTCCCAAAACGTTTTGTGTACATGTTCTTATCTATTTGATCATTTACATCTATATTTAGGATTTTAAGTGGTTACTAGAGATTGTATATGTTGTTGTGTTGTGTTCCTAGTCTATTGCAGGTCATCTTTGGGAGGATAACTATGATCTAAGAGGCAACATCAAGTGGAAAAAGTCTACATCAATTGTAAGGATTCAAGGTGCTCTTGTTAACCTTCTCTTCCCTATATCTTATCACTTAGTTTATATTTTTTTGGGGTAGATTAGAGATAAGTCAGTCTTTTAAGGGAGTTATCACTCTGCCTATTCCTTAGACCCAGTTTAGGGGGGATTTTCCCCATAGAAGAATTGACAACTCCACTAGGGAGTCTCTCTAGGGTCTTAGTGGGAGATCTTGGTTTGATTTGATTTTCAATTTCTTTCTGATTTTTCTGAGTGTTTTGAGTCAAGTTGGGTCTATGCTCACCTTCAAGGTACCTACTAGCTTCCGTTTCCCAAGTTGTCTGTCCAAACTTTTTCTTTTTTGAAATTTTGTAGAGATATACGCACCTTATTATCTGTACAACACATGTACATACATGTTCTGTATGACATACAACCCACGTACATACACAGGATGCTTGTGCACAACACGTGTCTGTGTTCTGGAAGAGTTTTTTTAAAATATTTTTCTTTCTTGTTAGGAATCTCTTTGCTTCTTAGTTATTCCTTGTTGGCATTATTGATTATGTGTTGTCATTGATGGCAACATGAGTCCAACATGTACAATAATCAGAAGAAAAGGATGATCACCTTGGGGCAGAGGAAGATCACCTTGTGGAAGAAGCAATTTGTGATCACTGTTGATCACGATATGATCAACAATGATCCTATGACTCTAAAGCTCATGAGAGGTAGCATGCATAGAATCCATGTACATAAGGAGTAACAACGAACAAGGAATTAAGTGCTCGGAAGAGTTAGCGACTGAAGATCAATGCATAAAAGAATGCACAGACAATTATTTAAAGATCAGGATAAATAATGATGAACAGATCAAAAGGAAGAACATTAATCGAATCTCATAAGAGATGATGCATAATAGCCATTGATTCTTATTTTGGGACAATCCAGGATCGTTAGATCGAGGTGAAGTCATAGGTTGGAAGGATTAAATCTCAAGCGTCATATCTGAAGTAGGAGATTCAAATGTTTTCCCAGTTGTTAAATCAAGATTTGATATAGAGTTAAGTATTAACCATCGATATGGAATGGAAAAGTTGAAGCATCAAATCAGAAGGTAGTCAACTCCAGTGCTAACCACTACAATGAAAATGAGTCTAGAACAGGTAAAATTACCCAAAGGCCGAAGCCCCAAAGTCACGAACTTTTGTCAAACCGTTGATCTTGAGTGAAGTATGGGAACTGTCAGATCACAGTAAAGGGAAGGAGACGACCAAATCCGGTGCTGACCACTCTGATGAAAAAAATCCAAGAACATGTAAGTTCACACAAAGGTTGGAGCCTCGAATTTCTAAAGTAAATGAGGGCCATCAGATCTGGACAATGCATGGTGACCGTTTGATGAGGATAGGTGGGTCCAATTCAGTGCTAACCACTTCGACGGAGAAGGGTTTAAAACATTTAATTTCACCCGAAGGTCAGAGCTCCGAAGTCACGAAGTAAGATATGTGGAGAAAGAAGAATATGAAACATGGCACACACATTAAGATCCCACGTCAGCAAGACCACGTCGGCAAGGACATGTGGCACAATCAGATTGTGACAAGTGTCAAGGTCTAGTTGGCACTTTAGGTATACGTAAGTCATGAATCTAGGTGACATGTGGCAACCCATCGGGTAGTGCTACATCAACAGTGACATCAACAAGTTATGTCACTTCGGGAATATGTCCTTCGGGGATATCCATTTCCTCCTACCATCAACTACCCGAAGCGTTAAAGGGAGAAGTCACAAACTAACGCTGGTCCTTGATATAAGATCCTCCAGGATGTATCATGACTGTTAGATCAAGCGTAGTGGAAAGATAGAGTAAGCACGAATCAAAAAGTGATGCTAACCATTGATCTACTTCGGGAGCATTCTCAACCGTTAATCAAGCATAGTGGAAGGATAGTGTAAGTAGAGGTGTTAACCAACATCAAGCGGTCACCACAACTTTATGACTTATTCAGTAGGTAAAAAATATAGAGGGATTGAACTACTTCAGAGTTCGAGTAGCCCAGAGTCCCGGAGTCACAAATAGTCGAATACCCAGAGAGAGGGAGATCCATTGTGCCTAAGCCTATGGTCCTATCTCCTGGACATGTGAAGGTTATTAAGAAGAGAAGTGCTGATACACACTTCGACGAATTTTGTTTCGGGAGAATTGGAAGACTGCAAATTTTGGAGTCACGAATCTCCGAAGTTTCTGAGTAGATGACAATCGTCCACCTAAAATGAAGATTAAGTTAGAATCGTTGATCATCTAAAAGACAAAATTCAATGAATGATTAGACCAGACCATCAATATGAGAACCTCATGAGTAATGCTAGCCATTGGATTAGCCAGCATGAGATGTAAGCACTCCGAAAGGTAACAACTCCGGAAGAATACAAGGATTGAAAAGACCGGAATCCCGAAGGCTGAAGTACCGAAGAACCTGGCTCCAACACCGGTCAAATGATAAGGTAAAGAAAATAATACAGAGTGTAAAAGGGATAGAAGTAAATAACCCCTTGGACATTTGAATACGGTCCCATGTAGAAGAATTAGGGCGGAAGAAGAAAGCACTAACATAATAACGTGTGAAATAGATAAACCCGTGGTTTTGAGCCAACGATCACAAAGGGAAGTGGATTGAAGGAAGCGTCTATCTGCATAATTTGAGTATGGAAATCACAATCCAAATTAAGGGATAAGCCCATGAATCTAGCCATCAGTTGCACGCAGAGGAGAAAAGGTTTAGTTCTTTTATATTTGGTGCTTGAGCACTATTACACCCATATAGGCTGTTAGAGCTCTGTGTCAATGACAGAGTTAAGCCCAAATGCACTGTAGAGGTCCTTGGACACCTCATTACGAATATGATGTGCAATGAGTCACATTATAGGCTTCCATAACTATGGGTTGACCTAGAAACCAATGCCAATTAAGAATATGATTCTTAATTAAAAGATATTGAAAGAAGAACCAAGTTCACCCAATAAACTTAAAAGGATAATAGAAAAAGAAGGAACAACATAGTAGTTAATAAATTAAAGGGTGTGATGGTCCATTATTAAAAGACATAATGGTTCAAATTTCATACCGTTTGAAATACTATATAAACCAGAAGTGGTGGTGAATCTAAGAGTGTCTTGGTGGATTAAATATATTTATATATAATGGATTGAATGGAAGTTCATTATATCAGGTTGGTTCCTATTTACACGTTGAGTCTTGTATGAGGATTGGATTCCTCACATCTCAGTTGGATCTGAGATCAACAAGCTGGGTCTTGTTATGAGGATTAGATTCCTCATTTCTTAGTTGGATATGATAACTACAAGCTGGGTCTTGTAATAGAGAGATTGGTCTCTCATAATTGTTTGAATATGAATATTGATCTTATGTATTCATTCAAGTTAAATACATAAATAAAATATTTATTCTTTTATATATTGGTTGAGAAATTGAAATAAATATATGTTGTTCAATTAATTTATGAAAAGTGGAAAATTGTCCAAAGTTTTGTGACACTGATTCACCCCCCCCTCTTAGTGTCAAGTGTACATTTCAACAATTGGTATCAGAGTGGGTGCCTTCAACACAATTTAAACACTGGAAGGTATATTCTAAAGAAATGGGTGGACAAATTGCTATCTCCATAAATGAAGCTCCCTTATTTGATGGAACATATTATTCATCATGGAGGAAAAATATGAAAAGATGTTTGAAGTCAAGAGGATTTGGAGTCTGGTAGTAAGTAAGCCCTGGAACTTAACTAATTCAAAGAGAAAAACCAAAACTGCAAAGGAATCAAGGAGAAACAAATCATTAGCCTTAAAAGCAATCCATGATGGATAGTCAAACCAAGTCAAAGAAAATATGAGACACTACAAATCTGCTAAATAATTATGGCTCCACCTAGAAAATTGTTATCAGAATGAAGCACAAGAAGAAGAGAAATCCTATCAAAGTAAGGAACAAGACTCAAATAAAGAGGATTCTTGTCAGAATAAAGAACAAAACTCAGAAGAAGATAATTCTTATCCAAATAAGGAACAATATAATGAAAAGGATAATTCCAATCAGATTGAAGAATAGAATATAGAGAAAGAGATTTCTAATCAGAATGAAACACAAGATTTGATGCAAACCCTAGTCATCAACAATGAAGACTACTACAACAAGGAATTGATGAATACCTTAGTATTAACCAAAGAAAAACTATTAGATTTTAAGAATGATGTAATAACTACATTTGAAGTGATTAGTATGGAACCAACAAATAGTCTATATATTGAAGTTACTAGGGATGTTCTTGACCATATTGTATACACAGTTATGTTCACTTTTGAAGAGTTTGAGAAAATTCAAAAGAAATATGTGTCGATACTAGAATAGTTAGATCAATCTAACCATGAAGAGCATGAACAAAAGCTTCAGCTAGAAAAAGAAGAAGAAGAGATCAAAAGTTTGAAAACCGAAGTTGCTAATCTAACAAAAGAGATGGAAGAATTAAATACACATGACAATAAAAGAAAAGAAGTACTAAAAGAAACAAAATAATTGGTTAACATTCTAAAAACTCAACTTGAGGAAACTAAAGAAAGTGAAGAAGTCCTGAAGATCCAGTTAACTAGGAAATAAAATTCTTACCACATGTTGGAATTGGAAATCATCAACTTAAAAAAGATAAATGAAATTACTAATGTAGATCTAATGACTCAAATTTAAGAAGCTAAGAAAAAGGAAGAAGCCTAGAAGATTCAATTAACTAAAAAGGAAGAATCATGCCAAATGTTGGAATTAGAAGCCATCAACCTCAAAAGGATTCATCTAGAAAACAAGGAAGAAATCAAAATATTGAAAACTGAAGTTTTTGATCTAACAAAATATATGGAAGAATTGAAGACATATGACAAAACTATTAATTGCAAAGAAGGCTTGTATGAGATAAAAGAAATAGTCATCAATCTAAATATTCAACTTGAACATGCTAAAAAAGTGGAAGAAGCCCTGAAGATTCAGTTAACTAAAAAGGAAGAGACATGCCACATGTTGAAATTGGAAATAGTCAATCTCAAAAATATGGATGAAAAGACAAATAAATCTGTCAAATTCCAGAACATCTCAGCTATCCTAGATAAGATTTGCAACAATCAAAGATCGGTTGATGACAAAACTAGTCTTGGATACAATAAAAAGGAAGGCAATGAAAAATGGAGCACCATTTACAAACATGAGAAAGGATCATCCTTCTCAAAAGGAAAAGGTGCAATTACAAAGCAATTACAAGTCATGAACTTTGTTAAGGAAGGAAGCTATAGAAGTAAAAAGGAAGAATAAAATCAAAAGAAAGATCTCTCAAGCCAAAATAAATTCAAGAATGGAATCACCTTCAATGGCTATTGCTTTTCTTGTCATAACTTTGGCCATAAAGCAATGGAATGCAAGAAACTAAAGAAAGGATATGCAGGAAAATCCAAAAACTCAATTAGATGTTGGAGATGCAATTTTGTTGGGCACACAACAAAATTTTGTCACACAATGAGATGTTACAATTGTGATAGGTTTGGGCACAAATCCCAAAGTTTCACAAGTTCAAAAAGTCAATCCTTAAATAAGTCATTCAAGTCAGGGAGAAAACCTAATAAAATTTGGAAGAAGAAAGGAGATGACAAATCTCCAAAAACACAATTAGAAATAAAAGTTCCAAAAAGCAGAATATCTCATAGAAAGATATGGAGAAGAAAATCTGAAGGATAAAGCAAGAAAGATGATCTTGCACCTGAAAATGAAGAAATTAATAACAAGAAAATGATGGGTGAAGGTCCTAATAAGGAATGTGAAATTCAATTTGAAATAGATCAAGCTCAATAAAGGGAAGTCCCTATAGAATAATATGACACAATCCTGATGATGTCATAATCCTTTAGCCAAAGAAAGAAAAATCATTGATAGGGGGAGTTGTAGAATGTGAGAAGGAGAAAATGGACACAAGAGAGAATCACCTTAGGGGGATTATAACCTCAGAGGGAACAAGAAAATACCATTTTTGTCATTTTTGTAAAAAGGGGAGAAGAGAAAAAGTAGAAGATAAGTTCAAGGGGTATCAATTCGAAAATGATATTAGCAAAGATCAATTGACAAAAAAAATGGTATTAAATCAATTGGTATCAATCCTCAATTGATATTCCTGTGAAATTTTTGATTTTAACCTTGTACAATATTTACTGCAAACAATTATTTAGTAAATGAACAGAAAAGATACAATGGAAAATACAAACATTACAGAGAGATTTTTACCCTAGAAACCCAAACTGGGAAAACCAACATATTCTATATTTTCATTGTGTTACATTGTTTACAATACAATATACATATAGGATCCAACGACATCGAAAACCCTAACCCAAATGACTTGGATTAGTCAACAACCCTAATTCCTTAACCGGAAATAGAAAACCATCGACAACGAAACCATGTGCCAAAAAACCACCTAAATATGTGACACGTTTCCTGAGGCAGAAAAACTACTCGTGCAAAGAATATAACACATACCCAACATTCTCCCACTTGTTTTTTTCTTTGCATACAGGGGGTTACAGGGTTACATAGTCAACAATCCAGGGGATCAATGCCCATGGATCCTCTGCACCAAGAGAACTTCTCAGTGCTCATAGATTTTGTTAATGAATCTGCAACATTCTTCAAAGTGTCCACCTTCATCAACAATAATTTATTTTCTTCAACTATGTCTCTCATAAGTGATATTGAATATCAATATGCTTTGTCTTTGAATGATGAGTTGGGTTCTTCGCTAGAAAAATTACACTCTGACTGTCACAATCTATCCTTACAACTTGCTGTACAAACCCAATACCTGAACACAATCTTTGTAACCATACTGCTTCCTTACTTGCATGAGTGGCTGCGATGTATTCATCTTCTGTAGTTGAAAGTGCCACTACAACCTGTCTTTTTCTCATCCAACTTATTGCTCCTCCAAACAGGTTAAACACATACCCACTTGTAGATCTCCTACGATCGAGATCTCCAACCCAGTCTGCATCCACAAAGCCATGTATATCCACCACTATGTCCAATCCCAGTCTTCCTTCGTAGCACAATCCATAGCTAGCAGTGCCATGAAAATACCCGAAAACCCTTTTTACTGTTGTCCAATGCTCCTTCCTTGGTTTTGACATATACCGGCTCAAAACTCCCATTGCATGTGCAATGTCTGGTCTAGTGCAGACCATTGCATACATAAAACTACCAACTGCACTTGCATATGGAACATGAGACCTGTCCTCCTCCTCTTCATGTGTCTTGGGACACTGATACACAAATAACTTTACACCAACATGAATAGGAACCTTGACTGGTTTACATTCCTGCATATTAAACCTCTGTAGTAGTGTCTCGACATATTTTCTCTGATTTAACCAGAGTTTCCTTCTTTTCCAATCTCTTTTAATTTCCATGCCCAAAATGAAATTTGAAGCACCGAGATCCTTCATGTCAAATTTAGAGGACAACTGAGTTTTAACATCTTGGATAATCTCCTTGTTGTTTCCTATCAGCAACATGTCATCCACATACAAGACCAAATAAGTCAAATGATCACCGATTAATTTAAAATACACACAATGATCCTCTTTGCTTATTGTGAAGCCAAGTCCCAACATATAAGTATCAATTTTTTGATACCACATCCTTGGTGATTGTTTTAAACCATACGGGGACTTTTTCAGCTTGCATACTAGCTCCTTCTTTCCCTTCAGAACATAACCTTTTGGTTGCTTCATATATATTTCTTCTTCTAGATCCCCATGTAGGAATTCTATCTTCACATCCATTTGTTCTATTTCAAAATCAAATGTAGCAGCAATAGATAACATAAATCTTATAGAGGTTAACTTGGAAACAAGAGAAAATATCTCACCAAAATCAATTCCCTCAACCTGGGAATAACCCTTTGCTACTAACCGAGCTTTGCATTTCTCCATTTTTCCTTCTGCATTAGGCTTCTTTTTAAATACCCATTTTCTTCCAATGGTATTTCTTTCAGTTGGCAACTCCAATAGATCCCAAGCCTCATTATTATCCAAAGATGCCATTTCTTTGTCCATGGTCCTTTTCCAAAGATTTGCATCCTCTGAATCCATTGCCTCCCTGACAGTTCTAGGATCATCATCAGTAATAGAAAAAGAAAAATTTGAATGGAAATCAGATGGAGTATACCTTTCCGGTAGCCTTATTTCTCGAACCGATCTCCTCAATACTAGAGTATGAGGATCTTCTTCTTATGATTCCTATTCTTCTGTAGAGTCTGACTCATCATCCTTTAAATCAAACTCTATTTTCTCTAGTTCTTCCTTACTTGGTAGGACTTCCTGTTTAACAATATCCTTCATTTCTCTAAATACCACATCTTAGATATACACTACCTTCTTAGTTTCTGGGTTCCAAAGCTTATAACCTTTGAGACCATCTTTATATCCAATAAAGATACACTTTTCAGCCTTCTTATGTAGCTTACTCCTATTTTCCTTTGGAACATGAACATATGCATCACATCAAAATACCTTGAGATGTGTGAGAGAAGGTTACTTACAAGTCCATACCTCTTGTGGAGTCTTGTCATCCAATGTCGATGAGGGTGATCTGTTGACCAGGTAACATGTAATACCCCTCTGCTCGGAATTCTTTCCCTAACCCGACACCACTGAGCATGCACTTTTCTTTTTCCATCAGTGTCCTATTCATCCTTTCCGAAAATCCATTATGTTGAGGTGTATATGGAGTAGTCTTCTTCCTTGATATACTGCACTTCTTACAAAATTCTTCAAATTCATTTCCGCAGAACTCTCCGCCATTATCTGTCCTCAACACCTTAATTATTTTCTTTGTTTGATTCTCAACAAGAGCCTTAAACTCTTTAAACCCGTCAAAGACTTTAGATTTCTTCTTGAGGAAATATATCTAAGTATTCCTCGAGAAGTCATCTATAAATGAGAGATAGTACACAATTTTTCTCAATTATGGGACTGGCACATGTCCAAAAACATCACTGTGAACTAGCTGTAAAATTCCTTCTGCCCTCGTTGCACCAGAGGATAATCTTACCCGATTCTTCTTCTCATATAGACAATTTTCACATAAATCAAATCCAGAGAGCAGTTAGATATACCTTCAATCATACCTTTACCATGTAGTAGTTGAAGACCCTTCTCTCCGATATGCCCTAGTCTTTGATGCCACAACATAACCTTTTCTCCAGAGACTGTAGGAGTTATTTCTTCTTCAACTCCAATATCAGGAACAATGTAACTATTAAACCCATCACTAATAGTGCTTCGTTGTAGCTTATACAGAGTTCCAAATCGAACTCCCTTCAACAACACCATTGCTCCTCGAACCATCCTGTAGGTTTCCTTTTCAAATATTATTTTTACCCCTGCATCGTCCATTTTTCTTACATAAATCAAATTTCTAGCCAAACCTGGGATGTGCAAAACACTAGGCAATGTTATAATCCTTCCATCTATGAGCATCAACTTGACTTTTCCTCGTCCTATGATTCTGGTCGTCGAATCATCACCTAAGAAAACATTACCTCCATCATACCTTTCATATTTGCATAACCACTCCCTATGGGGAGTCATATGAAAGGATGCACCAGAGTCAACCAACCATGCCTCATGATCTGCATGTGTGCTTGAAGAATCCAAGTACACATCCCCTCCTTCTTCCTTGGAGGTCTTTTATTTTGTAGAAGGAGATTTTCCAGATCCCTTATTTTTCTCAACTTTGGATCTACACTGCTTCTTGTAGTGCCCTTCTTTTACACATCTCCAACATAACTTTACAAACTTTATGGGAGATTTAGATCTACCAATAGACTTAGATATTGTAAATTCTAACCTTTTACAATATCTACTGCAAACAGATATTCATAAAAGAATTTAAAAGATACAATGGAAAATACAAACATTACACAGAGATTTTTCCCTCGGAAACCCAAACCGGGAAAACCAACATATTCTATATTCATTGATTGTGTTACAATGTTTACAATACAAAATACATATAGGAGCTAGCGGAATCCAAAACCTTAACCTAATGACTTGGATTATTCCAAAACCTTAATTCCTTAACCGGAAATAGAAAACCATCGGCTAAGAAACCATGTGCCGAAAAACCACCTAAATATAATGCGGTCCCAAAAATGTGGTCCCAATGCAATTTTCTTTTTCTTTTTCGGGGGTGTTGCCCCCGAACCCTTGCGCGGGGGAATCCGCCCCCCTACACCCCTCGAGGGGGGGCCTAACGCCCCCCCTCTAACCCCCCTGCACGCCCGACGCAGATGCTCAGACTCTACTACTCGTGCAAAGAATATAACACATACCCAACATTCTCCCACTTGTTGTTTTCTTTGCACACAGGGGGTTATAGGGTTACATAGTCAACAATCTAGGGAAGCAATGCCCATGGATCCTCTACACCAAGAGAACTTCTCAGTGCTCATAGATTTTTTTAATGAATCTGTAACATTGTTCAAAGTGTCCACCTTCATCAACAATAGTTTCTTTTCTTCAACCATGTCTCTCACAAATTGACATTGAATATCAATATGTTTTGTCTTTGAATGATGAGCTGGGTTCTTTGCCAGAAAAATTGCACTCTGACTGTCACAATCTATTCTTATATCTTGTTGTACCAACCCAATACCTGAACACAATCTTTGTAACCATACTTATTCCTTACTTGCATGAGTGGCTGCCATGTATTCAACTTATGTAGTTGAAAGTGCCACTACAACCTGTCTTTTTCTCATCCAACTTATTGCTCCTCCAAACAGGTTAAATACATACCCACTTGTAGATCTCCTACGATCTATATCTCCTTCCCAGTCTTCATCCACAAATCCATGTATATCCACCACTCTGTCCAATCCCGATATTCCTTCATAGCACAATCCATAGCTAGCAGTGCCACACAAATACCTGAAAACCCTTTTTACTGCTGTCCAATGCTCCTTCCCTGGTTTTGACATATACCTGCTCAAAACTCCCACTGCATGCGCAATGTCCGGTCTAGTACAAACCATTGCATACATCAAACTACCAACTTCACTGGCATATGGAACATGAGACATGTCCTCCTCTTCTTCATGTGTCTTGGGACACTGATCTGCAGATAACTTTACACCAACATGAATAGGAACCTTGACTGGTTTTCATTCCTGGATATTAAACCTATGCAATATTGTCTCGACACATTTTCTCTGATTTAACCAAAGTTTCCTCTTTTTCCAATCTCTTTTAATTTCCATGCCCAAAATGAAATTTGAAGCACCGAGATCCTTCATGTCAAATTTAGAGGACAACTGAGTTTTCACATCTTGGATAATCTCCTTGTTGTTTCCTATCAACAACATGTCATCCACATACAAGACCAAATAAATCAAATGATCACCAATTAATTTAAAATACACACARTGATCCTCTTTGCTTCTTGTGAAGCCAAGTCCCAGCATATAAGTATCAAATTTTTGATACCACATCCTTGGTGATTGTTTTAAACCATACAGGGATTTTTTCAGCTTGCATACCAACTCCTTCTTTCCCTTCACAACATAACCTTCTGGTTGCTTCATATAGATTTATTCTTCCAGATCCCCATGCAGGAATGCTGTCTTCACATCCATTTGTTCTATTTCAAAATCAAATGCAACAACAACAGATAACATAAATCTTATGGAGGTTAACTTGGCAACAGGAGAAAAAATATCACCAAAATCAATTCCCTCAACCTGGGAATAACCCTTTGCTACTAACCGAGCTTTGTATTTATCCACTTTTCCTTCTGTATTCAGCTTCTTTTTAAATACCCATTTGCTTCCAATGGGATTTCTTCCAGTTGGAAACTCCACTAGATCCCAAGCCTCATTCTTATCCAAAGATGCCATTTGTTATTCCATGGCCCTTTTCTAGAGATTTCGATCCTCTGAATCCACTGCCTCCCTGACAGTTTTAGGATCATCATCAGTAATAGACAAAGAAAAATTTGAATGGAAATCAGATGGACTATACCTTTCCGGTAGCCTTCTTTCTCTATCCGATCTCCTCAATACTGGAGTATGAGGATCTTCTTCTTTTGATTCATGTTCTTCTGTAGAGTTTGATTCATCATCCTTTAAATCAAACTCTATCTTCTTTGGTTCTTCCTTACTTGGTAGGACTTCCTGGTAGGATTTCCGAAGTATATGAGGGCCATTAGATCTGGACAATGCATGGTGACCATTGGATGATGATAGGCAGGTCGAATTCCAAGGGAAGAGAGGTGCCAACCCTCTCATTTTGAACCCAAATTTAAAATTTTGGGTGTAATTGAATGAGAATTAAATGTAATTAAAGTTTGAGGCTCAAGGAAATCCAAGCCACTGTCTTTGTACATGTGATTTAATGTAATAGATAGATTTGCCTTTAATGGATGACAGTAGGTGGGATCTAGATCTGATTTGGACTAGATGCCCATTGAATAATGTGAGTAGGTAGATCGAGGGAAAGCTCGAGGAGCCCCTCTTTTGGTAAGAATATCATTGTATCAAAAATTCATTAGGTAATATGATGAGCTGATAAGCGAGTAGAGAGAGCTCAAGAGAGGAGAGAAAAAGAGATGAGACTCAGTTGCAGTCCATCCTTTGTAAAACATTGTACAGAGCATTCATAATTAATGAAAACGCAGTTTTCCCTGCATATGAGGTTTCTATGTGTATTATGTGTTTTTATATGAATATTTTCTTCTGAATGTTTCCTTTGTATATGTGTGGATGTTGTTAGATGAAAGTAGGTTACATTTTCATTTTTAGATAGACTTCTCTATCTTTGTGGATTTATGAGTAGTTCTGGGCTCTCCGGCTTGTGCAAGGAGTGCACACCAGAGCAATGAAAACTCTGTGAAGCCAGTTCAAGGAGTGCACTTGAAATCTGTTGTGAGTTCATAGAAGAGCGTGCCAGGTGTGCACACCAGAACCATTTTGAAGCTCAGAAAAAATAGTTCTAGGGAAGGCCTATCAGAGTTACTGAACACTTTGATAGCTAGTTGGAGGAGAAGGAGGACCAAAGTTACTAAACACTCTTGAGGGAAGTTATGCAAGGAGTGCACCAGTGAGCCTGAAGAGTTGAGGACTCAGGAGAAGGCTCTGTAAGGAGTGCATCGAGCAAGCACAAGGAGTGTGCAGGAAGACTTTTGGAAAAAGTCTTAAATCTGAGTCTTTTAGAAACTCAGAGTGAAAAGAGTGCATAGGGGAATCACTTTGTTAAGTGTTAGTCAAATTCAAGGAGAGAGTGCAAGAAGTGTGCCAGAGTTCGAGTGGATTCAAGTCCACAAAAGCTCAAGAAGAAGAGTGTCTTCGCTGCCAGGAGGGTAGAAGGATTTGTTAAGGGAGAAAATGACCGAGATGCTTAGATATCCAAGTGAGTTCGAAGCTCAGGAAAGATAGTACAGTTGTGTGCAGAATCTTTGCCAAGAGGGAAAAAAGCCAAAAATAGTCCAAGTCTCAGACTATGGGAGAAACACAAGTGTACACCAGGGTTGAAGTTCCTTGAACTTAACCAAAGATTAGGAGGGAGAGCATTTCAGAGAACTCAAGTAGAGGCCAAATAGTAGATCTCGTAGAGAAAGATTCAAAGGTCAAGACCTTTGAAATTATTTGAGAAAAATTCCTTCATTGGAAAGGAAGAGTATAGATAGAGGAGGAGAAGCTACAACAACCATTATATATGTTGTTGGGAGAAATTTGGACCGTTAGATCAAAGTCCAAAATGAAGGAGGAGTGCACAAGAGGATAATAGATCATAGCCATTGGATCTGAGTGCGTGGATCGATGATCACCTGGTCCAGGTAAGGTGCATGAGGTTTAAACCCTCGAAGTCCTTTCAAATTTGCAAGTTTAGAGTTTTTCATTTTTATGTGCAGAGGAGACAAGTTTGCTGAAGTCATAAATCCCAGAGTGGATCTAGGCCGTCTAATTCCTAGGGACATGTGTCAGTAGATTGCTGGATTTAGAGGACCAACTATCTGGGATAACAAAGGCGAGGAGATTTCAAGACTCTCGAAGCTCCGAAGAGCGAAGAAGATCCTTGTAAATGTGTTGACCTGCACAAAATATATCTAGATAAACAATGATACACACATTTGAGAGAGAATTGGAAAAAGAAGAAGAAGGAGAGAAAGAATGGAAATAATTCTCATTAACCATTATGAATAATGAATAATTTACACATGATATACTCTGTATAACTCAATGAGTTTGACTTGAGGTGAACCAAGTCACCATAGTGGTGGTCTAGAGTGATCTGGACACACACGAACAGTTACGAGAGTTAACTGCCACCTATTCTAGTCTCTCAGGCAGTTATGGGAGTGAACTGCCACCTAGTTGAGTTAACTAGTCAACTAGTCTTCAGTTAACTGACTGAACAGAAAGTAGTGAGGAGTTAAATCAAGGAATCAAGGCTAATGTGCCACTTTGGTGATGATACCAAGGCAAGGTCGAATTAGCATGGTGATGATCCCAATGTTGCATGGTGATGATACCAATGCAACATCTAAACTCAACTCAACTAGTCAAACTGAAGTGTGAACTGAAAGAGAGTATTCTCTAGGTGAAATATTCTCTCCTAAAATATAGAAGACTGGATAATGACTAATTATGACTAATGAACAAATAAAAACCTTAGGAAAAAGAAATCCTATGTGTGTGTGAAGTAACTCCAACAACGCCCCTAAACATCACTATGGTGAAAATAAAGATTGGGTCCTGACAACGAGGCCATGTTAGGTACCCAAGTACAAAATATACACTGAAAATAAAGTGAGGAAAGAGGGAAAACCTCATGGGAACCCCCCCCCCCCC
>ML785229.1:188346-213673 GCA_009831015.1 Picea engelmannii | reverse complement strand
CCAAGATGACCTCGGAGAGAATGGAATTTCTGCTCCGTGAAGGTCTTGGTGAAAATGTCTGCTGTCTATTTTGCTGAAGGACATAACTGTAAGTCGATGATCCCCTCGTGTACCAAATCCTGGATGTAGTGCATGTGGATCTAGATGTGCTTCGTCCGCTGCCTCTGAACTGGATCTTTGTAGAACTTCAGAGTGCTCTGGTTGTCACACCATATGATGATCGACCGATGAAACTGAATTCCCAACTTAGTGAGAAAATGTTGTAGCCACATAGCCTGAATGGTTATGTTAACTACCCCTCTATACTCTGCCTTGGTTGAAGATATAGCAATGGAAACTTGCTTCTTTCTCGACCAATAGATAGGCCCGAAACCAAGACTGAGTGAGTAACCAGATGTGGACTTGCGATCAATGCTATTGCCAGCCCAGTCAGAATCAGTAAACCCGATGAGATCTAATGTAGAGTCTACTGCATAATGAATCCCAAAGGTGATGGTGCCCTATAAATATCAAAGTATACACTTTGCATCTTTTCAATGTAGCTCATGCGGCTCCTGCATGAACTTGGAAACTGCGCCAACTGCATATGAGAGGTCTTGTATGGAGTGTGTGAGATAAAACAAGCTCCCCACTAGATTTCTGTACAATGTGCTGTCAACCAATGGAGTCCCCCCTCCATCCTCAAGTTTGAATCTTGATAGGAAAGGAGTCAGAGCAGACTTGCAGTCTGTCATGTGAAATCTCTCAAGGAGATCTCGTGCATACTTGGCTTGAGACAGTTTGATGCCTGATGCATCCTGACTGATCTCAAGTCCAAGGAAGAAGTGTAGTGGACTCATGTCCGTCATCAAAAACCTGTCATGAAGAATCCTCTTGACTGCAACAATCGCTAAAGTCGAGCAACCGGTGATCAACAAATCATCGACATATAGAACTGAAAGTAGAAGTGAATCAACCGTCCTGAGCATGTATACATTCGGGTCTGATTTACAACGTACAAAGTTTTGTGACAACAGGTAGGAGCCCATATTGGCATACCATGCCCTCAGAGCCTGCTTGAGGCCATAAAGTGACTTCTTTAGTCGACAGACCAAAGATGAGTCCTGTATAAATCCCTGTGGCTGCTCCATGTAGATCTCCTCAGAGAGATCACCGTGAAGAAATGCATTCTTCACGCCCATCTGATGGACTTCCCATCCCTTGGCTGCCGCAATGGCAAGTGCCAATCGTATGGAATCCATCTTCGCTACTGGAGCGAAGGTCTCATCATAGTCAATACCATGAACCTAATGAAAGCCTTTGGCGAAAAGACTGTCTTTGTATCTGCTGACCTGTCCATCTGCTGCGCTCTTGGTCTTGTAGACCCATCTTCATATGACAAGTTTCCTCCCAGAAGGAAGGGGAACCAGATCCCAAGTCTGGTTCTTGAGGAGGGAGTTGTACTCCTCCTGCATGGCGGATTCCCAAAAGGGATTTCTAGCAGCCACTCCATAAGACTATGGATCTGAAGACTGAACCAAGAAAAGATGCCTGGAAGGCAATGGTTCAGTGGCAATGAGTGCAATAGGAGGCTCCTCAAAATTAGATCGAGTCCTCCTAGTATCGGCTGGATCACCAATGAGATCCCCTGCATCTTAAAGAGTAGTCTGTGCCCACTTGGGCCTCTGCTCTGGCTCTACGACTGCATCTGGATGCTGTGACTCTGCATCTGACTGTACTGAATCTGAATCTAAATCATCTAATTCCTCTGAATCATAACTCTCGTCTAAAGAAGAGTCGGCATGTGCATGCTCATCATCTCAGACAGGTGGAAGAGTGAAGGTGTCTGCATGCAACTGCTGAGGTACATGCGAGACACTTTCCTCGAATTGGACACTATGCTCAATGATGAGTCGGTTCGAGGAAAGATCGATATGCTGATATCCCTTCACACCGTCGGGGTATCCAATAAAAATTCACTCAGTGCTCTGTGGATCAAGTGCCTTCCTCTTTTTAGAGGGAATCCGAGCCCATGCACGTGAACCAAAAATGCGAAAGTGGGCCACTTCTGGTTTGAGGCCGCTCCAAGCCTCGTAGGGGGTCTTATCCTTGACATATCTATGGGGATATCTATTTTGTATGTATTTTGCACAGTTAAGTGCTTCAGCCCATAGTCTCTATGGTAGTGACTTTGCATGCAACATGCAAGATGCCATCTCCTTTAGAGATCGGTTTTTCCGCTCATCAACTCCATTTTTCCGCGGAGTGTAGGGAACTGTATACTGCAAATGAATCCCTACCTCATGGAAAAGATTGTGGATCTCATGATTCACATACTCTCCCCCATTATCAGTTCGAAGGACTTTGATCTTCTTTCCGGACTGTGTCTCAACCAAAGCTTTGAAATCTTTGAGGTGTTGAAAGACCTCGGATTTTTGCCTGAGAAAGTAGATCCAAGTAAAATGTGAGAAATCATCAACAAAAATGAGAACAAACCTCGATTTTCTGATGGATGGATGTAGAAAAGGACCCATAAGGTCACTGTGGATCATATCTAAAGGTGCAGAAGCTTGCTGAGACTTTCCCTTGTCGAATTTCTCTTGAGGGTGTTTTCCGAGAACACATCCCTCACATACTCCCTTGGAGAAATGGATGTCTGGTAGACCATCAACCAATCTTTGCTTTCTAATATGTTGCATGTATCTGAAATTCAAATGTCCAAACCTTTCGTGCCATATCCTACTACTTTCATCAGCATGAATAAGCAGTAAAGCAGAATCAGGTTCAATGAATTCAAAAAATGTATACATTCTAGACTGATGATTTACCTCACTGGTAGCAACCCTAGAGTTGGTTTGCATGTCGTATATGTCCATGACATTTGGAGTGAATATGAATTTCTTTCCGGTGCCAGAATTTGTCATCTGATATACAGAGAGAAGGTTGACAAAATTTTTGGGAACATGCAACACGTTCTCGAAGCTTCCATTGGTGAGTTCAATCGTTCCTTTGTTGGTGACTTTGAAAGAAAAGTTGTTCCCCATCATAATAGGAGGACCTTTGCATGCATCCAAAGAATAATAGACTTCTTCTGAGGCAGCCATGTGATGTGATTCTCTTGAATCTACGATCCAAGCATCGGGAGAGGAGTTGATGGAAATCAACGCATGGATAGAATTGCCTTTCTTGGAATTCAGATCTTCTGACTTCTTCTTCTTTGCACTCTCAGGGATGCGATCTCCAAGGTTGTTTTTCTGAAGTATCTGAGACATCAGATCTATTTTTTTTTTCATGCATGCAGATTCCGAATGGAATCCTTTGTGACAGTATGTGCATTTCTCTCCTTTTCTTCCCTTTTCTCCTTTGGATCCGGAGGCATCAGTGAAGGGTTTTGTGTACCCTTCCTTCTTCGTATGTGCATGAGCTTTCCACTTATCTTTATATTTATATTTCTAATATTTGTGGCTACCATCATGCACAGTGATTGCATGTGACCTTGGGCCTTTGATTGCGCCCATGTTGATGAGCTTGGTTTGCGCTTGTGTCAAGGATTCGATAAAGTCCTCAAGAGAAGGCATCTTCCAGGTGGCTCAAGAGGTGAATCTAATAGTATGGAATGTAGATACGAATACATATAATTCGGGACCAATCTTGGAGAGAATGGTGAGAACCATTTGTTTCTCCTCCTTCGATTTATCAACCCTGCAAGCTTTGAGTTGCGACAGTAAATCCTTGAATTTTGTAAAGAAATCTTGGATATTCTCGAAGCTTTTTGGATCCAATGTGAGTAGCTCCACCTCCAACATGTGTCCCCTCATCTCATCCTATTTTCCAAAGATCCCTTCCAATATGGTCCAAGCTTCATTGGGAGTCTTACAGGAAGATATATGAAAAGGAGATCAGGAGAAATAAGACTGCAAATTGTTCCGAGTGCCTCATCCATGCATTTAAGTACTTGGATTTTTCTATGGCTGATGTCAGTTCTGTATATGTATTCATGGTTAACCTATACAAACCTATGGATCGGACATGTATGGCTATTTTCTCCTTCCATGCAAAATAGTTGTAAGGTGTAAGAATGAATTCTTTTTGGAATTCCATCTTTCCGCTGTCTTCAATCTTTTGTACCTGCAAAATTTTTGGTGTAGCTTTTTCTTAGCACTCCATCGGCTTTGATACCATGTAAATGTGTTGAACTACACAAAATAGATCTAGCTAAACAATGATACACACATTTGCAGAGAGAATTGGAAAAAGAAGAAGAAGGAGAGAAAGAATGGAAATAATTCTCATTAACTGTTATGAATAATGAATAATTTACACATGATATACTCTGTATAACTCAATGAGTTCGACTTGAGGTGAACCAAGTAGCCATAGTGGTGGTCTAGAGTGATCTGTACACACACCAATATTTACGGGAGTGAACTACCACCTATTCTAGTCTCTCAAGCAGTTACGGGAGTGAACTGTCACCTAGTTGAGTTAACTAGTCAACTAGTCTTCAGTTAACTGACTGAACAAAAAGTAGTGAGGAGTTAACTCAAGGACTCAAGGCTAATGCGCCACTTTGGTGATGATACCAAGGCAAGGTCTAATTATCATGGTGATGATCCCAATGTTGCATGGTGATGATCCGAATGCAACATCTAAACTCAACTCAACTAGTCAAACTGAAGTGTGAACTAAAAGAGAATATTCTCCAGGTGGAATATTCTCTCCTAAAATATAGGAGACTGGATAATGACTAATTATGACTAATGAACAAATAAAAGCCTTAGGAAAAATAAATCCTAGGTATGTGTGAAGTAACTCCAACAATCCTCACCGTCGAATGAGAGGACACACAACAATAGATCAGGAGGTACAGAGGATAGACACTCTAGGGGATTTGTGAAGTGGTTTGGTACAGAGGTTCCTGAAGCCCGAAGGTCAAAATTCAGTCCTGGTCATTGGTCTCTAAATACACGTGGTATAATATCTACCACTCAGAGGTATAACACTCCGAGAGATAATTGGTCAAGGAGGCGTGTAGGTTCTTGAAGTCCCGAGATCCCGAAGAAAATCTGGACCATTGGATGCAGTGGAAACGTGGTAGATGATTAGACCCTCCATCAGTTTGAAGGTTCAAAAGAACAATATTTTGGAGCAACGAGGACTCCCAAAGTCTCGAAGACCCCAAGTTCATCCGGGCTATCCATTAGAGAGGACACATGTTGGCATATTAGAAGATCCAAAGGATAGGCACTCCGGGAGAATAACGAAAAGAGAAGGTTGATTTCTCCAGAGTCCCAAAGTCCATATTTGATTTGGACCGTTGATCATATAGAGGAAACGTGGCAGCATATCCAGAGGTACAAAACTCCAGAGGAAATAGAGCAGTGTTGTGAAGGCTCATGGAGGCCCGAAGGCTGGAGTCAATCCCAGTCGACCGTTGGAGAGGACGTGTGGGGAAAGATCCTGCACATTGGGGACTTGGCACTTTGAAAAATCTGCGTCGTTGTGTAGACATGGAGAAGAATCCCCGAAGTCCCGAAGGAATCCTAGTCATTGATCAAGAAGGGGACACGTGGAGGTAGGATAAATAGTTCTGCGTTTCAGCGTTGAATAATATGAGAAGTTGTGTCGTTTGAAAACCAAATAAAATTGTCGAAGCCTGAAGGCAATAGATCTAGGCCGTCGACTCAACAATTCAGAGAAGTTCATTTCGGGCTTAGATTTCAAGCCAAACATACAGGTTAAATTTCAACGGTGGAGATCCAACATGCCGTCATATTAACGACTCTCTCACATTCAGGATTCTAGAAATTGCATGAGGTTTAATCACAAGAGTCACACATAAGTAACTCCATGACTTTGGTGGCGAAATTTCCAAGCACATAATCCAAAAAATCCCAAACGTCGAACCGTCGCATCGCTTCGACGATTAGCCTACCAAGAGATCTTCACACTTAGCACTCAAAAACTCTTGAACGTTGAAATGTCAGAGCCAAGTGGAATTCATATAGCACTGACAGATGGAATTCATCAGAGGAGACATGTGGCACTCATTTCAGACACCTTTGGTTATGCTATCTTCCCATTTCTGGGTGACACATGTCACTCTCCTCATGCAGACATGTCAACGACCGTGACATTAGGGACACATTAGATTTGAAGAGACGAAGTGTCGATAAACGATAGTGATTTCATGGACACGTCAGATCCAAATCGCCAAAGTGTCGATCGGCTGAAGTGCCGAAGACACGTGGTACTCTTCTATCATGACACGTGGCACAATCCTATCATGACACGTGGCACTCATTTCAAGCATATTTGGGTATGTCATCTGTACTATTTTGAGTGACATGTGCCACCCTTCTTTATGTGACACATCAATGATATGACACATTAGATTTCCACGTCAAATCTGGAGGATACCCATCTGGGAGGTTTTTATAATGGCGAACCCCCGAAGTACCAGAGCCCTGAACTACCATGTCATTCCAGGAGGTCATTTTTCTGGAAGATATCCACACTCTACATTCAAAAACTCCTGAAGAGTCAAAGAGCTGAAGTCCCAAAGTGACAGAGACACGTAGCGCTCATCTACGCTGATATGTAGCATTAATCCGTGGTGACATGTGGCATCCATCGGTCATTGACACGTGGTAATCATTTCGAGCATTTTTAGCATGCCATTTTCCCATTCCAGGTGACATGTGTCACCTTTATTTTCATGACACATTATTGGTCATGACGTCACAACCGCCATGTCACTCAGGGGAAATTTTCTCTAGGGATTTTGATCGAGAGTTAACACAGTTTCCAAAAGAGTTGGAGTCCAAACTCCCACACTCCAAATGATTAAAGGATAATCTTGGGTTAATTAAGATAAACGTGATTATCACTCTAGGAGATTATCACTCCGAGGGATTTCAAATCAAATCAAGCACAGTTCTCCAAACCCCCGAAGTGTCAGAGCCCCAAAAAGCCGAAGTGGGTCCCGAACTGTCACGTCACTCCATAGCATTGTCACTCTGGGAGATTCTCAAACTTAGCATTCACAGTCCCAAACTACCGAAATAATTAATGATTAAAGTCTTAAGCTCAGGTTAATTAGAATAAGTGGTGGTTAATGACTTTGAGCCTCCGTGATATATGAATATTCTGCGTTCCAAAACTCCTGAACGTCGAAATTCCGAAGTGGCTCACCCATAGTTATTGCACATTTGAAATGTTTAAAAGGGGGCGCCAAACCAGGAATGGGGAAAAAATGCTGTCAATACATTCAATTATCTCCAATGGCATGCCCATTATCAATACAGAACCCGGTTCTGTCACTCCTAGTCATTTTCTATCAGATCTCAGTTCGCTCCAGTGCATGCATCAATGTAATGTTATCACAAATAATAGTTTTTAATTGTTTAGTTCAAGACTCTTTTAAGTTTAAAGCATAATAAGTGGTCTTCTATGTGTGATAATAACCACTCTTTTTTATTAATTCAAGTGTGAAGTATACATTACTATACTCCAACAGTTTCTAGTTAAGTTAATAAGTTTTTTTACAACTGGTAGTGTAGAGTTAAGTCTCATTCCCATATGGACGAGAGCCTCTGCAACTCTGATAAATATGCAATTTTTGTATGTTTTGGGGGTTCAGTGTTTTGGGAGAAAAATATCAATACAAAAACTAGTTGGATCCATTTTGCGCATGGATTAAATCTCTCTACCTGGTGAAGATATTATTGATGACAACGTGTTTGTGTTCAAATTCGTATGTGTTTCTTATCTTGAATACAATTTTTATTTGTGAGTAGTACGTTTCTTTTCCTTCAACTACTGTATAACTTCTCTTTATTAATATGCAACCTGTGATAACAACTATGCTTTGATGAAGATTTGTTTTTATTGCAACCTATGGGAATGATTGTGTTTTTGGTACATGTTTAATGCTTGAAATGATATTTTAAGATTTAAACTTCAAGGAGCATATTGTTCATTGAATGGTTTGTTGTTTTTCTTTGTTTTTACCTTTACTGTCTCACTTTTGTATCCTTAGTGTGCCACCAGCCAAGGAGGACCCTCGTCCATGTCATTTGGCCAACCAAACCCTACTCATGTCTTGGTAAACCAACCCTCTAACTGACCCATTAATGAAAAAACCAACCATTCATAACTTGAGGTGGCCTAGCTCTTCCCTTCAACAGTCAGGTGCATAATTTAGGACCAACATCATCTGGCGTTGCTGTTGGGGAACAAAGTAACGACTGGGAGAATGACAATGATCATATTTGACCTTTGATGGTGAACAAATATCAAACACATTCAGACTACCATATTTCACCTGGTGACTCCACTGAGTAAACTTAAAAAAAAAAATACTGGCTCCGAGAAAAGGATTCAATAAATCCAAATCTGAGCACACCAAAGCCACTAATGCTCATATTAACCCTGAGAAGGATGAATTAGTCTCTGAGCCAGAAAGACAACTAATAAAATCCACCTTAGCTCAGAGATATACTTCACCCCTCAAGGGTAAAGCTGCACCTCAGGAATCTATTGTTCTTCATCATCACAAGCAGCTTGAATTTTCCAGCCCTAAGAATCACAATTCCAAGGAACCGCAAACAACTTCAAATCATTCCTTTACTTCGTCATCTAGTCTAGAATCCACCCATGTATCTCCAATCAGTCTTCAGATTCATGTTGCCCAAACAATGGTTGTTAACAAGATGGATGCCATAATTGCTTCCATATATGCACCCCTAGTTCTGCCTGTAGGCTTACATGCACTCTCAACCATAGATTACATGAAATATTTTCCTAGATATAATGGGGAAGGGGATGTCACAGCTGAGGAATATCTGGTAGCCTTCTACATCTTTGCAGACAATTTTAACATTGACTATGCAGATGTGTGGATGAGATTGTTTGTACAAAGTCTGGATGGGGAGGAAAGAAAATGGTTCCGGGGCCTCCCTCAAGCCTCCATTGCATATATTGATGTGTTAGATGAGGCTTTTATAAAGCAATGGGGGGATAGAAGGGATTATTTTTATTACATCACTGAGTTTGGGGACCTTAAGAGAAAGAATGGTGAGTCTATTTCAGACTTCACCAAGAGATTTAATAAGATGTATAGTAGAATCCAAGATGAGATAAAACCAACTGAATCCTCTGCTAAGATCACTTACGCCGATGCATTTGATGCATAATTCTCTCTTTTTTTGAGGGAGAGAAGATCCACTACCTTTCTATCCATGCAATAAGCAACCATTGAGGTTGAATCTAACATCTTGGCATTAGACTGGTTAAAGACCAGATCTGAAAAAGACAAGAAGAAACAAAGAGAGGATTCCATTACCTCCTCTAACCTAGCCACATATGATACTAAAATTGATGAAATGACCAAAAAATTGAAGGATCTGACATCTAAAATAGCTAAGTTGAAGTGGGAATCTAAACAACCAAACAGATCTTTTCAAGGGGTTGGGAACAAAAATCCCAACTAGTTTAGAAGTTCGAATGATGCCCCTCAGATAATGCAGAGAGAGAGGAGGAATGTTGATGACCAAAGAGTAGTATCTCCTTTCCAAAACAATCAGATTGAGGAGATGGATGCAGACAATGATGTTGTGGATGATGCTGCTGTACTTTTCAATCAAACTGATTTTCACACCAGTCACTTAACGCAACAACATTATGAGGTAGCACAATTGTCAGATAAGTTTTATGTTGAGATAGGGGAAGAGGGAGTTATTCAAGGCCAGACCCAAAAGAAATATGACTTGAGGCATAGAATAGGCGATCCCAAATCCACCACCTCTCATCAGAACAAAAAAACATAGGTTCCTCCCAAGCCAAATCCAAGTAAAGGTGCATTGACTAAATCCCACCATCCTCCTCTATTTAAACATGTTGTCCCCGAAGTAAAGGAAGTTGATAGGCCACAAGCATATTTCATCCTAGAGAATGAGTTGAGTAAGATCAAGATCCATTTACCTCTATCAAAATTGTTGGAAAATGAGAATTTCAAACAATCCATTATGAAGGTTCTGCAAACACCTACTTCTACTGTAACTTCTGATGTAGTTAGTATGCAGGATGAGAACCCAACCATTACTGTGGGCCCACACATTGAGGATGGCTATGATGCTTCTCCACCCTTTACATATCTCTAAATGTCCATGACAAGATCTTAAATAACAGTCTCATGGACTCAAGTGCCTCACACAACGTCATGCCTAAAGTTGTTATGGACAAACCTGGTTTGGAGGTCACCAAGCCCTATAAAGACCTTTACTCTGACTCCAAAAAATTCAAATGGTTGGGATTAATAAAATATCTGGTGGTTTATTTGGCACAGTTACCCATGAAAAGTGTAGTGATGGACATCGTTGTGGTTGACATTCCCCCCAAGTTTGGTATGATTTTGTTCGGGACATGGGCCAAGAAGGTTGGAGGATCATTACAAATGGACCTCACATATGCCACCATCCTTTTTTTCATAGGAGAGCACATAAGGCTATACAGAGAGGCCATATTGGCCTATATTGTTAGCAACCATCAGAATCCAAGTAATCACCCAATTCATGATGTTGAGGATGAGATTGGCTCATCTGTCTTTCATCTAAATGGTGATGAACCAGAAATTACAGTCATCAATTGCAAAGATAATCTTTTGACAAATTAGCATAACAAAGTGTGGAAGATGTATTTCGATGGATCTTCATCAAGAGAAGGTTATGGGGCTGGTATATTCCTCATTTCTCCTGCACAAGAGGTTATAAGGCTCTCTTATAAGCTGGAATTAGAGACTACTAACAATATAGCTGAGTATGAAGCTCTGGTGCTCGGATTGAGGGCTGCTAAAGACACGACCATTGAAAGTTTGGAAATCATTGGTGATTCTAAGCTAATCATCAATCAAGTCAAGAACATCTATCAATATAAACAACAAAGGCTCAAACAATATAGGAATGAGGTGTGGGACTTGGTTGATAACTTATTTCTGGCATTTAATATTTCCTTCATCCCTAGAGAGGAAAATTAGAAGGCAGATTCTTTGGCATTGGCTGCCAGCACCTTCAGACCTCCCATTGGTCCAAATATCAAGTATCTCATGGAATTCAAACATAGGACAACTGTACTAGACAACTTCAAGCACTGGCAGGTCTTTGGTGATGACCCGAAGCTACAAAGATTTCTGTAGACCATAGAAGAATTCTCCAGTATCTCTATAGATCGAGAAGGTGAAGATGATGGATCATGAGATCAACAAACATCTCATCTGTTGAACAAAGTGGTTGGCCACAACATTGTGGAACTTAAAACGAACCACATCCCCAGGGGGTATAGTGCTACTGGAAATATTATTTGACATTCATGATGTCTCTAGAGGAGCTGCCATAAAAAATCAAGAAGAGGAAGTGATGGAATGCAACATTGGGATTGCTGAAAATCCCAAAATGGTTAAATGGTCCAAGGCACTACCTCCAGAACAAAAATACAGGTATGACAGCCTCATAAAAAATTTGGTGATATTTTTGCATGGTCGTATGAGGATTTGAAGACATTTGACACTGACATAATCCAACACAAAATCCCTCTGAAGGCTGGTTCTAAGCCATTCAAACAGAAGATCAAGAAATTTAATCCCATGCTGATGTCCATAATTGAAAAAGAGCTGAAAAGAATGCTTGATGCCACAATTAACTTATGGACATCAGCTGGGTGGCCAACTTAATACCTGTGAGAAAAAAGAGTGGGGAAATACACTTGTGTGTTGATTTCCGAAATCTGAACAAGTGTTCCCTAGAAGACAACTACTCCTTGCCCAAGATGGACCATATTTTACAAAGGGTAGTGGGTGCCCACATAATTTCCTTGCTGGATGGGTACTCTAGTTATAACAAGATAGTAGTATGTGAAGAAGACAAAGAAAAAACAACATTCACCACCCCTTGGGGGACATTTATGCACGAAAAAATGCCCTTTGGGCTTATGAACACATGGGCCACCTTTCATAGGGATATGGATGTAGCTTTTGTGGGGGAGAAAGACAAAATTATGGTTATATATTTGTATGAAATCACCATTTTCTCCAAATCAGATGAAGAAAATTTACAACATCTTGAGCAGATCTTCCGAAAATGCATAAGGTATGGGATCTCTTTGAATCCCAAGAAGTCCCACTTTACTATGCCATAAGGTAAACTCCTAGGCCACATCATATCAGCAGAAGGTATTAAGATAGACCCTAAGAGAGTGGAGTCCATTCAAAAATTTGAAATCCCCAAAAACAAGAAGTCTATTCAGTCTTTTATAGGTAAAATAAAGTTTTTGAGGCGCTTTGTGCCAAACTTCGTTGAAATCATAAGGCCTATCACCAACATGCTGAAGAAAGATGTTGTTATCAAGTGGTCACATGAGGAAAAAGCAAAATTCTAGAGGATCAAACAAGCCTTGGTTGAAGCCCTTGTATTATTCAACCCTGACTATGCCAAATAATTCTTTATATTTTCTTTCACCTTCGAGGAAACCATTGTTTTTGTGCTACTGCAAAAGAATCAAGAAGGGCATGAACAACCCATAGCATTTTTCAGCAAATCCCTCCTAGATGTTGATCCGAAGTATGACATATTATAAAATTAGGCCTATGCATTGGTCAAAGCCTTGAAATCCTTCAGGGTGTATGTGTTATAGTCTATCATAACAATCTATGTTCCTAGCAACGATGCCAAGGAGATTATGGTCTAGCCAAACAGTGAAGGGAAAAGAGGGAAATGGATTGTCAATTTGTTGGAGTATGACCGTCACATAAAGCCCACCAAGATGATTAAGGGACATGAACTTGTCAAGTTATTATCAAAATCAAATTGTAAGGTGATGGAATTACATCAGACCTTCACCCAATCCGATGCACCCATGACACACTCTGGACAAGACAACATGCAAGTATGTGAAAACTACTCTTCTTCACCTTGGTACCAAGATATTATTTAATTTATGCAACACCTAGAATGCCCACCAGATTTGAAGAAGGCGAGTGCCAGATCTCTCAAATTAAAAGCGATAAAATTTTGCATTTTAAATTAGAACTTGTATTGAAGGGATCCTGCTGGCATCCTATTAAAGTGTCTTGATGAAAATTAAGCTAAGAAAGTCATAACAAATATGCACATGGGATTTTGTGGGGGACACCAGCATTGGAAATCTACATCCCTCAAGATCCTAAGGGCATGGTACTACTGGCCCACCTTTTTCTCTGATGTATTCACTATAGCAAGGGCATGCAATGAATGCCAAAAGTTTGTAGGCAAGCAAACATTACTCTCACTACCCCTAAAACCTATCACTGCCAGTGGCCTCTTTCAACAATGGGGATTATATTTCATAGCTGAGATAAATCCACCCTCCAGTGGACAACACAAGTGGATCCTCATTGCCACTGATTACTTTACGAAATGGATCGAGGTTGTGCCCACTAGGAATGCTACTGACAAAGTGACTATGAAATGTTTGGAAACCAATATCTTTGCCAGATTCGGCTGCCCTAGAAATCTTGTAACATACAATGCCCAAGAATTCAAGTCCAAATCCAT
Organism: Picea engelmannii; assembly: GCA_009831015.1. Taxonomy (NCBI): domain Eukaryota; kingdom Viridiplantae; phylum Streptophyta; class Pinopsida; order Pinales; family Pinaceae; genus Picea; species Picea engelmannii. Next base: position 200,108 of record ML785229.1, on the reverse strand, counting down.
GATTGACTTCTGTGGCAGCCATAACATCACCTTGACACATTCAACACCCTATTATATTTAGGGTAATGGGCTAGCTGAGTCATCAAACAAAACTCTCATCAAGATCATCAAGAAATTGCTGACTGAAAACAAGAAATCCTATGTCTCTAAACTTAAGTATGCCTTGTGGGATGATAGGATCAACACCAAGAGATCCTTGGGAACCTCACCATTTCAGCTAGTCTATGGGATAGATGTTATATTCCCCACTCAGCTCGGTCTACTAGTTTTGAAATTCCTACATGAAGAAATGGAAGAGCCAAATGACATCCAAAGGAGAATCTTTCAGATTATAGAGGTTCAACAAAACATGGAAGCACCGACATAGATCACTGAAGCATACTAGAGAAAAATCAAATCAACTTTTTATAAGAAAACCAAGAAGGAGATATTTCGAGAAGGTGACCTGGTCCTAAGGTGGGATGCTAGAAGGGAGGAAAAGTCTAAGCATGGTAAGTTCGATAAACTCTGGTTTGGTCCTTTTAAGGTGGTCGAGGTTATGGAAAATAACACATTTGTCTTACACAATCTGGATGATACTGAAATTTTTGGGGGCCCAGTAAATGGGTGCTTCCTAAAACACTATTTTTCTTGAAATTTTGAGGGAAGGTCCCTCTTGTACCATAACTTCTTTCCTTTTTTGTTTGCATTTGAATAAGCTCGTCATTCAAGCATTTAATTTTTAGTTAGTTTGTGTGTGAATAAATACTCCATAGCCCAACAAAGGCACTGGGGTATAGTTGCAGTTTTAAGTTCAATAAGATGCATGGCTGAGAGACAGTAGAAAATATATATGGCTGGCTAGCAGAAAAAAAAAAAGGTAAGAAAAGGAAGGTGGGAGAAAGTTATTTAATTCCAAGGCATTGATCTATTGTTCTTAAGCACCTCATAGGGAAGTTCTGTCCCCAGTTGGAGCCAATGTCGAGACCTAACTCTGCACCCCTGCCCCTCTTGCCTCTTTTCCCTATGCCTTGATCAAATTATTCCTCTTCTAGTTGGTTAAGTCGGTTTCCCTCTCTAAATGACTTGGTTTTTCATCATTATCTTTCTGGATTGATTCTTTGCGCAAATTATTTCTGTTTTCTTGAAGGATAATTGCATGTCGTGATTTGGTTCAAAATACTTGTCATCATGTTTTCCATTCATTGAGCGCACAACATGTCCACCAAGTATTTTGTGTGCGCATGAGACATCCACGACCACCAATTCCTTTGTATCCACAGTAAGCTTCTGCAGAACAAAACAAAGCAATTCATTTCAGGCTTAGATTTCAAGCCAAACAGACATGTTAAATTTCAACGGTGGAGATCCAACAAGCCGTTGTTGAGGAAAAGATATGAAACGATCTTACTCAAGCATTTTCATATTCTGCTTGGATAAAGAAAAATAGACGGGAATATCACCCTATGTTTAAAGCCATCAAAATTAATATCCTAACTCACAAGTATTGATTACAAGTGCTTAGGCTGGTTTTTTTTATAAATAAAAGCTTGCTGAAAAATTCATTATTTATGTGTTTTTCTGAACATAACAGATGTTGAAATAAATACAGAGACAGAAGTAAATACACCAAGTAGATAATCAAGACAGATTCAAAGATTCATTCTCTTTACAAAATTTCGTGAAGAAGTTTTGGACCAAAGTCAAACTTAGATGTCCCCGATGAAACATACAAAAGGACCTCTGACAGAAAATAAAAATTTGAACTCTAAAGGCTGGATCAACTTGCCACAGATTTCTGCCCACTCGACTCTGCACAATAGCCTTTGTCAGTCATGAAAACTAATTCACAAACAAACAAGTCTACACAGACTATCAAAGATAGATCAACACCTCTGAAAAACAAGTGTCTAAATGATGTAATTCAACCCTGAATCTTGCTGTCTACAATAAGACCCTTCTATCATAAAAAATAATTAGGCTTGTGATAAATTAAGGAATGAATGAAAACTGAACTATCTCAACACAAACTTAAAGAGAAAATCTCAGTATGCTTCTCCTTCTATCCTTTTTTGTTCCTCCCTTTCCTTTTTCTTTTAAGCAAATTAGAATTGGTTGAAGTAGTTGAACTACTTCATTAGTTAAGTTAACTAAAACTCAACTAGCTTCTTAATTAGGGGGAAAAGTAATAAATCATAATAAGGGTTTTAAATAAATAATAACTAGTAGGTGACACCCCTTGTGACTCCCCTTTAGCTCTTAACAATCATAACATAACTAGTTAATTAAACAAAAACATCCCTCCTTGTGACTCCCATCATCACATTCATGCTTGACAATTTATCTCATTGATATTTGAAATTATTTTCAAAAAATATTTTACTCATATATCCAAAAAAACATGCTGTCCAAAATTTCCGAAGTCAACTGTCATTAACAATAAATAAATAAAAAATTAAAATCCATATTTTCCAGTATGTGAGGCAATCTTTCCCTTGTCGCTACTATCACCCTTTAATTTCTCTGAATTTCCCTTAGGATGTGTGGAGCCTTTAGGCCTAATCTCGCTGATCACATGAGAGCAATCGTCCCTCAAATGCATGCAGGAGGACATAGATTTATTAGAATCATTTGAAGGTGAAGAAGGGGTAGTAGTGGCTTTCCCTTTGTTAGGGGCATGATGGGCCTCGATTTTCAACCTTTTGCTTGAAAATCTCATTCCTGTATGCATAATTGATTAGTAGATAGTTTCTTTATCAACCATACATGACAACTCTTTTCTTTTTAAAATATGATTTTTTTTTGGCTCAACAACATATCAGACTCATGCAATCCAATCCATACAAATTGCTTAACTGTTGTCAATGAGCAGGGGGTGAACAAAGGTTCTGGGATATGCGAGGGGTTTGTAATGAGCGAAAAATGTTAAAATGAGGGGAAAAAGAACATGGTTACTGCTCACAGACAACAACAATCAACTGAAATGTAAACCAAAGAACACACCACTGTAATTCATCCCTGTGATATTAAACTATCACAACACCGAGCTCCTCTTAACTGTAATTAATTTCTAGGAACAAGGAGTGAGTAATGAATATGGGAAGGCGAGGGGATTGTAATTAGTGAAAAGTCAAATAATGGTAGGGAAGGAGAGCAAATACTGTTCATAAAATTAATTAAGTAATCCATAAAACCATTCTATATTAAATGCAAAAGATCCAACACTTAACCAAATAGTCATTGTGTTCAATTTAACAACTAATGTGCATAATTAATCATTTCTGTGTATTAACTTGCTCACTGCTTGCAATTTAATCATTTCTTCTCACTTGTCCATTTAATGTTTTAAAACAATTTCCAAATGAAAACACAATCACTTATTTCCACTCAGTTCAACATCAAAGCATCAATCACTGTCCATGAATTATTTCCTTAATCAAACACATACACAAAAAGCGTGCCTGACCATCCCTTAGTTCCATTTAACAATTAAATTGTAATGAGACCATACTATCACATAACCTGTGCCCATATCTGATACAATGCACGATATCCATCAAACATACACAATGGACAACCAAAACACAATCATCAACATTTCAAATTGCAATAATCATGTTTTTCCCTTTAAACACACAGTAACAACAATCATCATTTCAACTTATACGATGCTGTAGGATAGACCATCCAACCAAATGCAAGAGCATTTCTGTGACTGTTCATGTATAATTACTCTGAATCAAAACATCAAACGATGTTGAGCTATCAATCCAATACAAGGAGACAACAATAATCAACCATTGTCGACCATACTCCACCAACTCATAACAGTCAAACATTTGCCCGATAGGATATAACTAGCTCCAAAAACGGGTTTTGAATAATCAAGGTTTCACTATGTGGAACCAACACAGGGAAATTGGAGTCGACCACCAACAACAGGTGAGAAATTTTGAGACAACACGGTGGACACACATGCCATATCAACAATAGCTTTGCAAGACCAGGTGACAGTCCCCCAGGTAGGAAAGAATATGAACATAGGAGTAGGGGCTTCATAATGGTCCGTAATAACACCAAGAACACACATGGTATAACCCTAGTGGTTTTCCCAATCAACCCGAATAATGCTGATATAAATAGAGCCATGAAATAGAAATCAAATTTAAGCAAGCCCCTTGGCATAATAGCCATCATAACCTACTGCACAAACATAAATAACATGAACGAGCCCATACCCAGGTGAAGCGATATGCAGTGACACAAGGTGGTTCGAAATCAAACCCAACAACCCCATAACAACAAAAATGACTGGGTATGGTGACAAGAAGTGTGTGGAGACAACTAGCAAACCTAGACCGAATGAAACCCTCCAACCAAAACCAATAAGGACGACAAAGATCCTTCTTGGCTTCTAGTACTCAGAATAATCAATGAAACTGTGACTTCAATCATCATTTTCATTTGCAATGAAAACCACAAAAACAATCCATTCCAGAAAAATATCACAATTCTACACAATTGTCAGTCTCAAGAAAAGTACAAACCCATACATTACCGAGCCAATATATATTTCATAACTAGAGCGGGTTCATGGATGGTGAAAAAGACATACTTGTAACCAAGAAGCCTTTAAAACACGAGCTTGTTCGAGTGGTTCTTCCCTTGCCCGAAAATCGGAGCTTAAACACAACGAAACACAATTGAACAATAACCAAGCTAGGGTGATGACCAATGGGAGAGGTATGGAGTGACGTGCAATAAATGCACGTCGCTTCCATCCTTTACTCATTCAATTCCTTAGTACACACCAACCAATCTTTCATTAATCCATCCAATTAATCTATGCATCAAAACTACCATCAATCACTTGCCAAGTGCGCCACCATATATCACATTAACCATTGCCAAACATATCATAACGCATATCAAACGTGCCTTCACATGACTCAATATATCGCATAGTCATTAACGTTGTTAGTTGGAATAATACCATTTCCTTTAAACTTCAAATGCATAGTGCAACAACGTATGACATAGTAGCATAGTTCCTTTCTTTTGGATTTTGTTCATATTGCTTTATTTCTTTTCAATTGCTTTTATTTGTTGTTACTAACATGTATCTTTTGTAGGTGTCACAAGTAATAAATCAAGGAGTAAATAGAAAATGTAACAACAGATATCATCAGCCGTTATGACATGACATTAGAGCCTAGGGCAATAGAAACAACACATAACATGCCTTATCAATCATCCATTTGTCGCAATAGAACCAACATTTCTCCATCGATCATGTAGAGCCCTGTAAGCAGTGTCGAACAACAAAATGAATATCAAATAAGAACCCGATCCTCCAATATACAAGGGGGTCCCACATACTAGTATTATATATATCATTAGCTTATAATTAATAGGCTTTAGCAATACTTTGCGGGTGGAATCCTCGTTGCGATTTTAATTGTCAACAACTGTCAGATCAACGACTCTCGCACATTCATGATTCCATAAATTGCATGAGATTTAATCATAAGAGTCACACATAAGTCACTCTGCGACTTCGACGTTGAAATTTCCAAGAACAACATCCAAAAACTCCCGAACACCAAACCGTTGCATCACTTCGACAATCAACCAGTCGGGAGATCTCCACACTTATTACTCAAAAACTCCCGAACACCGGAGCCATGCGACATTCATATAGCATTGACACGTGGAATTCATCAGAGGAGACACATGGAACTCATTTCAGACACCTTTGGTTACACTATCTTCCCATTTCTGGGTGACATGTGTCACTCTCCTCATGCGGACACGTCAGTGATCGTGACGTCAGGGACATGTCAGATCCGAAGAGCCCAAGTGTCGATTAGCCGAAGAGATGAAGTGCAGATCAGAAACAATGACATCATGGACACATCAGATCCAAATCGCCAAAGTGTTTATCAGCTGAAGTGACAAAGAGACAAAGACACATGGAACTCTTCTATCATAACATGTGGCACAATCCTATCACGACACATGGCACTCATTTCAAGCATATTTGGGTTTATCATCTGTACTATTTTGAGTGACACATGTCACCCTTCTTTATGTGACATGTCAGTGATATGACACATCGTACTGCCACATCAAATAAGGAGGATCAACCATCCAGGATGTTTTTACAATCACGAACCCCCGAAGTACCGGAGTCTCGAAGGGTCGGAGCCCCGAACTGCCACGTCACTCTAGAAGGTCAGTTGTTCGGGAGATATCCACACTCTGCATTCAAAAACTCCTGAAGAGTTGAAGAACTAAAGTCTCAAAGTGATAGAGACACGTAGCGCTCATCTACAAAGACATGTAGTGCTCATCTACATTGACACGTAGCATTCATCTATGGTGACACATGGAATCCATCGGTCGCCGACACGTGGCACTCATTTCGAGCATTTTCAGCATGCCATTTCCCCCATTCCAGGTGACACGTGTCACCCTTCTTTTCATGACACGTCATCGATCGTGACGTCACAACTGCCACATCACTCCGGGGAAATTTCCTCCAAGATGTTTTGATCGAGAGTTAACACAGTTTCCAAAAGAGTCGGAGTCCAAACTCTTGAACACCAAATGATTAAAGGATAATACCGAGTTAATTAAGATAAACATGATTAGAACTCCAAGAGATTACCACTCTGGGGGATTTCAAATCAAAGCAAGCATAGTTCTTTGAACCCTCGAAGTGTCGAAGCCCCGAACAACCAAAGTGGGTCCCGAACTGCCACGTCACTCCATAGCATTGTCACTCTGGGAGATTCTCAAACTTAGCATTCACAGTCCCAAACTCCCAAAATAATTAATGATTAAAGTATTAATTTAGGTTTAATTAGCATAAGTGGTGGTTAATGACTCCAAACCTCCAAGACATATGAATATTCTGTGCTCCAAAACTCCCGAGCGCCAAAATTCTGAAGTGGATCACCCACAGTTATTACACATTTGAAATGTTTAAAAGGGGGTGCCAAACTAGGAATGGGGAAAAAACATTGCCAATACATTTAGTTATCTCCAGTCGCCTCCAACAGTGCGCATGCATGCCCATGATCAATACATAACTCGGTTTTTTCACTCCTAGTCATTTTTTGTCGGATCTCAGTTCGCTCTAGCACATGCATCAGTCTAATTTTATCGCAAATAGAAGTTTTTAATTGTTTAGTTCAAGACTCTTTTAAGTTTAAATCATAATAAGTGGTATTTTATGTGTAATAAGAACCACTCTTATTTATTAATTCAAGTGTGAAGTATACATTACTATACTCCATTAGCTTCTAGTTAAGTTAATAATTTGTTTTATAACTGGTAGTGTAGAGTTAAGTCTCAGTCCCAGATGGACGAGAGCCTATGCAAATTTGATAAATATGCAGTTTTTGTATGTTTTGGGGGTTAAGTTTTTTGGGAGAAAAAGTTCAATACAACAACTGGTTGGACCCATTCTGTGCATGGATTAAATCTCTCTACCTAGTGAAGATACTATTGATGATAATGTTTTTGTGTCCAAATTCGTATGTGTTTCTTATCTTGAATACAAATTTGATTTATGCGAAGTATGTTTCTTTTCCTTCAGCTACTGTATAACTTGTCTTTATTAATATGCAACTTGTGATAACATATATTCTTTGATGAATATTTATTTTTGTTGCAACCTGTGGGAATGATTGTGTTTTTGGTACATGTTTAATGCTTGAAATAATATTTTAAGATTTAAACTTCTTGCAACATATTGTTCATTGAATGGTTTGTTGTTTTTCTTTGTTTTTACCTTTACTATCTCACTTGTTTGTCCTGAGTGTGCCACCAGCCAAGGATGACCCTTGTCCATGTCATTTGGCCAACCAATCCCTGCTCATGTCTTGGTAAACCAACCCTCTAACTGACCCATTAATAAAAAACCAACCATTCATAACTTGAGGTGGCCTAGCTCTGCCCTTCATTAGTCAGGTGCAGACTTTAGGACCAACAACTCCAATTTCCAGGTGGGAAAGAAGGATGAGATGAGATTTTCTAAGAGTCTCATAAACTTAGAAGAGAGTTTAGATCAACAAGGGGTGTTGACAGAGGAGGAGGATCATAGGCACATTCTGATCATTGAAGGAATCAATATATTCCTGCCAAGAAACCCAGTAGAAGCCAATGCACATACTGAAGTTGCAACAGAGGAGAGACAACCAACCAAGACTGTCATGAAGGAGGAGAAAGAGCAGACATTGACATCTTCCTAGGAGATGGAGGAAGATGAGCATTCAGACAAGATGCTCACTCAATGGGATCAAGAGTTGAAGATATTAGAGGATTGGTTAGACAATCTAGAGACAAAAGAAGACTGTTAGAGGGATGCAGTTGTTAAGAATGAAGAAGAATTCCATCCCGAGGAGTAGTTGGATGAAGTTGGATTTGTCCCAACACAAGGAGAGAAAATGACAGAAACAAAACTGTTAGGGGAGATGGCTGAGCAAAATCTCAGTAGCATGCCTGCAGAATTTGTACCTACAGTGGAGTGGCAAGCCAATGCCACAGGAGATAGAAACAACATGGGAGATTAAATTGATATGCCCATTGATTTGTGTGAAGGAGTGGAATCCCTGGAGGAAAGGGTAATAGTACAAAGTCATCTTATCCAACAGGTCAGGTTGGAATCTGATGAAGATGAGTTGCAGCAGAGAAGACTGCAAAGGAGGAGCCAAACAATAGCCCAATTGGACAGAGTGATTGATAAGATCAAGAAATTGATGCTGGAGGCAGAGAAGAAGGTATCCAACAACAGAAGGAGATGGAACAGAGGAGAACCTGTAGAAGGAGAAGAGCAACAACATGGAACAGGAGCATATGGACAACTCCAAATTCAGATTTGGGATCCTGAAGGATCTCAACCTCAGCAACAGGGGAGCCATGAGCAAGAGCTCATGTTTTTTTCAACGTGGGAGTATGATGCAAGAACATCTCTCCACATCATTTACAATAAGCCAACTCATCAATGCACATGTAGGAACAGGTTCCAAAGGAAGAGAGGCATCAACCCTCTCATTTTGAACCCAAATTTAAAATTTTAGGTGTAATTGAATGATAATTAAATGTAATTAAAGTTTGAGGCTCAAGGAAAGCCGAGCCACTTTCTTTGTACATGAAAGTTATTGTAATAGATAGAGTCACCTTTAATGGCTGAAAGTGTGTGGGATCTAGATCTGATTCGTACTAGATTCCCATTGAATGTAATTCAATGCAATTCAATGTGAGTAGATAGATAGAGGGAAAGCTCGAGGAGCCCCTCTTTTGGTAAGAATCTCACTGTATCAAAAGTTCATTAGGTAAGATGATGAGTTGATAAGTGAGTAGAGGGAGCTCAAGAGAGGAGAGGAGAGGAGAAGAGACGAGACTCAGTTGCAATCCAGCCTTTGTAAAACATTGTATAGAGCATTCAAAATTAATGAAAAAGCATTTTTTCCTGCATACGAGGTTTCTATGTGTATTATGTGTTTTTATATGAAAATTTTATTTTGAATGTTTTCTGTGTATATGTGTGGATGTTGTTAGATGCAAGTAGGTTACATTTGCAGGTTTAGATATACTTCTCTATCTTTGTGGATTTATGAGTAGTTCTGGGTTCTTAGGCTTGTGCAAGGAGTGCACACCAGAGTGTTGAAAACTATGTGAAGCCAGTGCAAGGAGTGCACTTGAACTATGTTGTAATTTTAGAGAAGAGCATGCTAGGTGGGCACAACAGAACCATTATGAAGCTCATAATGAATAGTGCCAGGGAAGGCCTATCAGAGTTATCGAACACTCTGATAGCTAGTTGGAGGAGAAGGAGGACCAGAGTTACTGAACATGAGAACACATGTGCCTCATGTCCCTCTTTTGTTATTTTATTTTGAATGAATGAATATGTTAAAATGAATGGAAAGAAATTCTCTGAGTCATAATTTGACAAATATTAGTAATATAAATGCAAATGTGTAGTGCCACCAACAAGGACTTGTCACACTTATCATAGCAATTTGCATATTTAGTTTATGAGTTTATAGAGTTTATCGTTTTCCTTTCTAAGCTAATAATTCCAAGATTCAATCAATAACATTTTGTAAGAGTTCAACTCTATTGTTGACTGATTTGGGTGGTAGCTTGAATGGCATGCATTTACATAAAATTTAAAGTGCAACAATTTGAACTCGTTTAGTTTGATAAGTTAACCATCCCTTAGGTGCATGAACACTTTAACCTCAAGTGAAATATTACACTATAAGACATTAATGAAACCTCAAGCTAATGAACTAACTATTTTTCATAGATTTGATTTCCAGTATCAAGTATTTTATTCACTCACACATTGAAGTATTAAGTATTCATTGATTAAACAATATCCCATAAGAAAACATACTCATGCATAGTCCACACATCTTGACATAGTATGTAGAAACCTTGTTCATCTTGATATAAATATATGAATGCAAGATTAAGGTGTCTGAGATCTACTTTTGATTCCCTTGGATTGTTTATGATTTGATTGATATCTTTAGCAATAGGTCACTTGGTTTCATTGCATCTTGAAGTGTGTTTTACTGGCATTAGTTGCTAACATAGGATATAATATGCTATGTTCCTACATTTCCCGTGCTTACACCTCGAAGTATATGAACTCCCGAATTTATGATTTAATTTCATGGAATTATACATATAAATAACCCCACATTTTTGGTGTTGTTGTCGGGGAGGTGCTAAAGGGATTATAGAACTCACATTTTTTTGTTGCACCAACATTTAAGACTCAAAGGAGGAGAAGTGGTAAGACACAAAGGTGCCCTCGCCTCTAAATTTATGCAAGGGTTCTATCCCACCGCATTCACTTTAGTGAGTTTCTACAAGCCCTTATCATGTTGATTCAATGTGTCTTCCTTTAGTTTGATAAAGAGATAACTCGTGTGAACAATTTTTCATATTGCTTAGATTTGATTTGAGTAGTATGCTTGTATTTTCATTAATTTCCCTATTTTTAAGGTGTTGTAAGAGCCCCGTGCACTAATCCATGTTGCGATATAGGGATTATCAACTGCTACAAGAATTCAAGAATGTTTGAGAATGTAAAGAAGGATGTTACTCCAGGAAATATCTCAAATCCTAACAGAAGTTGGAAACATCTCTGCCTCTTAGGAGGAGCAAATATTGAAATTAGTTAGGAGTATATCTACATCCTGTAAAGTGATCGAATAGAAAAAATTCCATGAGCAACATCAAGAAGACCAAGGAGAGACCGGCAAGCCATGGAAAACATCTATTGAAGAGAAGACAAAAGAGCCTGAGAATGGAGAATTTCTACCATGCCTGTCATCATATACTTTATGTGTCCACGAGATCAATCAACAAATAGTAAAATATATGAATGGCATGATGAAGGAGGACATACAAATCAATGTTGATGAACAAGAAAACCAAGGTCAACATGACTATTATCCCCGATATCTAGGGATAACTAGGAGATCATGTCTCGAGGCCCACATGGTCCTAGACATGGAGTACCGAGAGCAGGAGTGACTTGAGCATGGCCCTGGAGGGCCCATCTTTCTTCTTCTCAGCCATCTTTGTCCTGTCAGCAGTACCAGCCTCCATCATTACCGGCCTGGGCTTGCATCAGAGAGGGCTCTTGCTCCATGAGGTAATTGGTCCGAGGTATCATGGTATGTGTCGTATTTGATCGTTATAACCTTCTTATATATGCATTAGGTTCCTTTCATTTCAGATGACTGCTTGGATCT
>ML785229.1:154547-175671 GCA_009831015.1 Picea engelmannii | reverse complement strand
ATATGGCGAACTGCTGATGTATCAACGCAAAATGTGCATACTCTACCAACATGCATGTATCAGTGAGTGATGTGGATCTTCCATCGATACATGATATATCGATAGACAATAGAAATATTCATCTCAAGATGAGTTAAGTCTAGTGGTAAAGGAAAACTAGAGCTAAGAGATTGAAGGAACTTTACAAGTATTAAGCATCGAGATTTAATACAAAAGAGGTTTGAAATCTAGAAACAAAGAGAAGGGGGATCCCCAATATTCTTTCACTTAGAAAAAAGGTCATTAGAAGAAAAGTGAAGATTGTTTTTTTGGGAGGGGTTGTTGTTGGTACAACATGTTTATAATGTTAATGATATTATTGATATCGATGATCTAGATGATATTGATGATTTTTAAGTGATTTAATGATGTGGATGATATTGATGTGAATGATTATAACAATGGCGACAATGTTTATGTGACATGGATGATAGTGCCTGATTTAATGATCTTTGACGATTCATTGATGATTTTGTTATAATAATGTTTTCATTAATGATACTTACCACATTAAGGATATTGACTATTTTGATTAATGATGAGGATGATGATTTCATAACAAATGAAGTTGATGTTATTGATAATCTTGGTAACCATTGGAGGGAAACTGTTGGGGCTAGATATATAAAATATATATTTATTGTATAATATTCTAATCTGTGTTACAACATTGAATGGCCAGACTTATATAGAGATTTTAATGAAGATACACACCCTTCACAACTGTCAATTACAAATATTAATGATTACATATATTAATTATTAATGAGAATTTAGTTATACTACAAGTCATCCCTATTTCAAATGCTTTGTCCTCGAAGCATTTTCATTTTGATGATAGATTTTTTTGGATTTTTCATTAGAATATTTTGAATCTTTGTCGTCATCGCTATCGCTCACTATTTCAAACATATAGAGTTGTTTTCCTTTGCATTTGTGGCATGGCCTCCAGGTAGGTGCATGACATATAAAACATCGTCTTTGGTCATCCTCTATGTTAGGTGGTGGAGTCCCGTTGTAAGCAGGAGTAAACTTTGAGCTTGGTTCTTCAAAATGAGGCCAAGGAGGGCACTGAAACAACAACAATTTTTCTTCCGCCACCCTATATTTTAATTTCAATTGCTCCACGTCCTTGATATCTATTAGTTTAAGTTCATTTCTTATGTCTTACTTCAATCTTGATATGGAAATTTGTAGGAGGTGATCATCTAATAAATCAATCACACAGGTAGATAACATATGTAACTCGTTAAATAATTCATCCACCATGCCTACCTGTTGTAATTGAGAGAGTTTGGAAAAGACTTCATTTTCCTTGATGTTTTGAAATCTCATGAAAAAATGATTCCTAAATGTCTCCCATTCCCTTCATTGGGATTTTGAGTGCCACCATAAGAACCAATCACTTGTTGCCTTATCTATGTGCAATGATGCAAAGTAAATTTCCTCCTTGTTGTCATACAACTTGTGTAACTCAAAATATCGTTCAACTCAATTAATCCACCTTGTTATTTCTCTGTCATCTTCTCCATCAAATCTTGGTACATCGAATATCGACATGTGCGTAAATACATTAAAGGATCCAAAATTGGACGATTTTTTTGGGGGTGGAAAAAAAGAGTGGTGAGAGTGGCTATGTAATTACTTATTCCCATTTTCCAATGACACAAAATGGGCCTTGAGCTCATCACGATGTTTTCCCCACACCTTTAATCATTGTTCCACGTCACTGAGTCTTATGAAGAAATCATCCATCTCATTGATTTTTTTGTAAATTTTATCTATACCACTGAGTTTGTTAGAGATCTCATCCATCAAGGGGATTCAAGGATTTTAATTCTTTTATATCTACACCACTGCGTTTTCTATAGATCTCCACCACCAATGTTTTTAATTCATTTAACTCATCATTTAGCTCTTTATTGGGTGACATATTGCTTGTGTTAGATGATATGTTTCATGTGGCACCTGAGGTCTTCCTTGAAGTTTTTGAATTTATCATGGTTCCCTTTAATAACTTTTAATGCTACACTTTCGAGGTTAAATGTCTTTAAATATTTTAAAGAATATATATTAAAATATATTAGTTGAGGTGTGTGGTGGGCTTCCTCTCTTGACTATGGTTTCACTCGCTTGTGTTTCTTTAGTGGCTCATAAAGCTTTTAATGCTACACTTTCAAGGTTAAATGTATTTAAATATTTTAAAGAATATATATTAACATATATTAGTTGAGGTGAGTGGTGAGATTCTTCTCTTGACTATGGTTTCACTCGCTTGGGTTTCTTTAGTGGCTCATAAAGATAAAAGTGTTATTCCACATCTATGCTTTTTTTTAACTTGTATTTTAGGCTTCCTTATTCACACATTTTCACATGTCTGACCTTCTTCCTATTCATATTTAATTTGTTTGTGTCACACCCCCATAGCCTTCCCACAGGTGATTGCTAATCCAATTAATACTTTTATTTGTGATTCCAAGGATACATTGTTTCTCTCTTATTATGTTTACCACATGGCCTAAACCAAATTCTATTGTTTCTTAGTTATTAACAAAAAAATACACGCAATAAAAAACCATGCACAACAATCTATACGGAGAAGAGAGATCACATTCCACGCACAACAAACAGTTTTGAAATCCACACACATGTATCTATGCATAATAGTCTATACGTAGAAGATAGATAACACTCAATGCACAACAACCTCCATGCACAGGTATAGACACACAACAATTTATACATAGAAGAACAAAAAGAGAAATGGATGTATTGGCTCTGATACCAGTTGGAGGGAAACCAATGGGACTAGATATATAAAATATATATTTATTATATATTATTCTAGTCTATGTTACAACAATGAATGATCAAACTTATAAAGATATTTTAGTGAAGAGACACACCCTTCACAATGATCAATTACAAATATTAATTATTAATGAGAATTTAGTTATACTACAACCGTGATGATCATGTGACACTTTATTGATGTGAATCGTATTGTTGATTCAATGATGATGGACAAAATTGTATTAATAGTCTTGATGATTCTAATGATATGGGTGTTGATTTGATAATTTTTTGTTGATTCGATGATGTTGTGTTGATATTAAGGTTGTTGAAAATATGATAGTGATGGTATGGATGACTCAAGAACGATTAATGATATGGATAATGTTAATAATGTTGTTTCGATTTAATAATATATACTTGACTATGTTGATGATTTTGTTGATTTTGATAACATTGATTGATATCAATGATTTAAGTTAAATAAATGATTAAGGAATACACTACATGGGAATTAAAATAATAAATGATAAATCCTTATTATTTTTGTTTGATATTAACTTAGCTCTAAGCCTGTAGACCTTTTTTCAAGAGGGGAAATTATAACACCCCCTCACGTAGCAATGATTTTGTTGATCTCAATTGTTTGTTGGTTAGTTATTATGAATCTTATGAGGATTGTTAGGAGATTATATTTTGGACTCATCATCCCCTTACTATATACTTCAATTTATTGGTTATGTTGGACCTTGAGACTTATGTGGTTACTTGATTATTACCATGGGTATCCCCTAGATGGAAGGAGATGCGTATTATTTTTTAATAAATTTGAATAATGATATACTCTTTATGGTGCGCCTTGTTTTAGATGCATTTCAATTCATATGCTTAAGTACTATGTGTATTACTGTTAATTGAAAAAGCTACCATCCTACAAGTTGAGACATTAATGAAGAGGTTGGGAATTGCATCCAAGGGAAAGGGGCTCATGTTCAGTAAGGGTATCCACCTAATATTAGTGCCTAACAAGACTTGGGAAGGGAAAATAACTTGAAAAATTCTTACCAAAGTTAACTAGGGTAAAAATTCTAAAGGGTGGGTATGTCTAATTCACCTTTTACCCATTTTTAGACACTTGTAAATATGTTACTCAGATTAATTTCATCCCATGTGTGCAGATATGGTAAGGGGAAAGGAAAGGCCAAAAGGACAAACTTAGGAGATAAATATTACACCAAATATATTAGAAAGAAATTCCTATATTGCAAAAAGGCTGGAGATTATTGGATCATGGGGAATTTATACCTTGAGTAAGAGAACTTCCTTGATTGTGAATTTTATGGAAGTATTTTGATAGCTACTCTAGCCTGGTATGTATGGGTAGATGGGGTTGGGAATGTATATAATGAACGAGGGGTACTGATGCTCCTTTGTGTATGGCCATTATTTTATTTGTCCCTTAGAACACCATTGATGAGTATGATTCATAATCAAATAGGGGTATTCATTGGGGGATAAAGTGTTAGTAAGATAATTGTGGAGGGTTTCCACAATACTATTGGAGTATGTTTCCTAACCAACCAAGGGGTATGCATTAGATGCTTGAGTTCTAGTAATATCCTTGCAAACCATGACCCTACAGGTTATGGGAGTGTTGTAAGTCCAGAAGCCTCTCCACCATGTTACAAATAACCAGTTGAAAGTTTGATCCTTGATTTGGTTTGATGGTTAGAGTTGGATGTGTGATCCTTGATTTGGTCTATGAGACTAAGTAAGTAAAATTGTTGAGTCTTGGTGATTTATCCTACACCCTTATTAATCTTGAGCCTTACTTAGGGAGAAACACCTATGTTCATGTGGATGAATTGGTTGGGTGGAGATATTCCCTTTGGACATGATCCCCCCTATTTGATAGCTTGATAGTGATATGCTCTTTCAGACTAGTGATTGGACTTTGGTAAGGAATAGGACTGCAAGTCACTTGTTTGATTTTCCACTGTTATAATTTCATCACTTTCATGTTTTATTGAATGTCCAACCAGGATCTATTATTGATCTTATTAGTATTATCATTGTTGTGAAGCTCCTAAATGAGTATTGATTTAGTTACTTGCAATTAAAGAAAAAATAAAAAAACAAATGGTACAAGCATAGGTAAGTGGTACCATCTAGTGGAGGAGGGTTGTTACAACTCAAGTATGTAAGAAATATACCCTCTTTAGATCTGATATCACTTTGTAACATCCCAACCTAACATGAGTAGGTTTGGTTATCACTTGATGAAAAAATCCTTTCCCTCAACTCAGAAAATAAATTTATAAAGAATATTACTTCTAATTATAGATATTTCATAGAAACAACACACAAATTAGCAACAAAAAAATTAGGATTCTTTACTTATCTAAAATCAAAACATTGATGATGACCAAAAAGACAATGCAAATAAACCTCTAATTCCTATAACTAAAGTGGGGGAAATCACACTCTAAGTTAGATTTTCGTCCCAACCAAATGAAAACACCTAGAATAGTTGATTCCCCCCATGTAGAAATATAGTTGAATGAAAACACAAGGGTTCACTCACATAAAAGGTATACTTAGAAAAAAATAATTTTCCCAAGAAATGGTAGCAATTGTCCCCAATTTAAAACTAATGTGAGGGATGTGTGGTGGAGAGGCCTTTAGAAACAACAACACTTGTCCCCTCAAGACTCCAATGTTCAATAAATCTACCCAATTTGGCTCTCATACCACAAAATTTTAAGTGATGGAGGTCTTCTTAAAACAATGTTAGGCACAAATAGACTTTAGCACCCCCCCAGGCTAGGTACACCCAAACCTCATATTACCCACTCGAATAATGTTGTGAGAAGATCTTAATTTCTCCAATCACTTTCACAATTGGGTAACCAAAGTTTTTCCTCCTAAAGTAGATAGACTATAGAACGATGTTGTGAGAATCTCTTAACTACTCCAATCACTTCCACAATTGAGTAACCAAAATTTCACCTCCTAAAGCAGATAGACTAAAGAAAAAAGAAATAAAGGAAATAAAATACTCTTTATGGTAGTCATTATGTTCACACTAACATAACCAAATATATATATATATATATATATATATATATATTTATTTATTTCTAAGTAGGCTTCTTCCCATGATCATATTCAAAACCCCTAAAGGTTACTTTTCTCCTCATGTATCTTGGTTTCTCCCCCTCTCTGCTAAATCCTCAATAATACTCCATAAAAAGGTAGTTGGTACTCATAAAATTGGATTTAGGGAAAATTAGGATTGGTATTGGATTTACTTAGGTCATGTGAAAAATAATTAATATGTTTACCTTAGTTCCCTTAGAACTTATACCCCAATTAGATTTTAGAAACAATGTTTCATAAAATAAACTTTTATTTCCCATTTTCCTACCTCACAAGGTATCAGTACATTAGGCTAGGCTATCCTCATTGAGAAACATTCCTTTCTTAAAGTATAATTCCCACCACAACATTATTATTATTATTCCTTGGGGTTTCTCCCAACATTTGACCTAAATAAATGTGGGTCCCAAGATTATAATCATGTACTCAAAATGCATAAAAAATCATGTTAACTCCACAAAGACAATATACTTGCTAATGTCAAACAACAAATATTTCATTATAATAATACTACATAAGCATTTAAGAGATAAACAACAACATTATAAACAATTAGAGGCATTCCACATTACAACATATGAGATATCATCTTTGAGATGTTTTGTGTAGAATAAGTCATTGATCATGACCCATACATTATGAGAATTAGTCAGAATGACCATTTTTCTCATGATATTGAATAGTCCACTCAACACTCATTGCATCAAGTGATGCTCAAAGGGGTGAAGAAGTGGAATTGAAATTAATGAAGTGAATCTCATGGCATCAATCATCACCTCTATGGATTGCAATCAATATCTAAGACTTCCAAAGAAGTCACCCATCCCAAGACTCCTCTAATTCAAGCAATACTTAACTATGGATTTTTTCCTATAGTCAAGCCCGCTTAACTTGTTACCCCATTTTCAAAACATTATTAACTATTTATTTAGTGCTCATTTGCAATGTACCCAAGGAGGATAATATGGGGTATCTTGAGAGGTACCCAAGGAATTGAAGCATGCAATGTGGTCATAATCATGGAATATGTACACTCGATAGTTAATGGGTAATAAATAAGCCCATTATGTAGTTAAAAGGAAATAATATAATAATAAGGGGTAGTTGGCATGGACCTCTAAGAATACTCATGGGAAAGTATAAATACACAAGACTATAATTGTATTGGAGATATGTGTTGGATGTGTTGTTTTGTAGAAAGCATGGCTTGTGGAGTGATTCCTTCCATAAGAGATATATGATGTTGTTACCATACCTTAAGGGTTCTTCCTATATTCTTGGGTTGTTTATGGTGAGGTTTTGGTATCTTTGAAGTTTAAGGGTTTAATTATGAAGTTTTATATTTTATTATCTCTTATATATATCAAGGTTTAGTCATTGGGTATAGCTTGAGTGGTTTGTGTTGAGGGGTGTTTCCCCCCCCACCCAGGTTCAATTCTCACAAGTGACATGTTGAGCTCTTAAATGAGCAAGCTATCGAAAAAACATTGACTTTCTACAAAATCTGGTTTACCCCGAGTACCATCTTTGAAATGAGGGGACGTGCTCAGTGGGTTTCCTCAGGATCTATTCCAAGTATTTATATATATATATATATATATATATATATATATCAGGTTTATTGCAAGTGATATTAGAGCTCCCCCGAATGGGGTGATAACACGTTCCATGCGTCCAACCAACAATTATGTGCCCGCCACCTTGCCTCTGCCCATGTGACAACACATATTAATCCCTTCCGCCTCTATTATGCCCTCATGCCTACTGCGAACTCTCACTTCACTGCACCCTTAACTAACTGCTCCAGTGTGCTTAGAGTTGGACTCCTGTCCTTGTTATGGCACTGGTACACTCCTCCTGCACTTGTGCAACTTTACTCCCCTGTGTTCTTCTTATGACGACGCCCATTCTCCCTTTTGGTTCCTATCTCCCTCCTCTTCTAGCAAGTTTGGCTCTCAGTCGCCCCCTTTGGTGCTTACCTGGTTCATTCTGGTCATTTCTCCACCCCTACCTCTTGTTAGTCAAGCCATGCCTCATCAGCGAGGGAACTGAAGTGAGGGGCCCTCTGGTACCAGAATCACGTGGCCATGGCCAGCCGACACCCTCCCTCCTTTTCCCCTACGCTCAACTCCTCGCTTTCGTACTCAACTCAGTCCTCACTAGACCAAACCGACCTTCCACGTCCTTCCTCACCTTGGGCGTGCTACGTCGAATGTTTTGGCCTCCTTGGAAACTCTCTCATCTTTTCTCCTGGACCGCTCCCTGAACTAGCCTCGACCTCGTAGTCAGCAGTGGCACGTCCCTCCTATCCACCACCTTGAGCTCCTTCGCCACCCCGTCCCCACCCACGTCGCCAACCTTTGTGCCTTCGATGGAATATGGTAACGTGCACTCGAAATAACTCTATGTGGAGGTGTCTCATAACCAGGAGTGGCTCCAACAGGACTGTGTTTCGTCCCCGAGCCTCCAGGATTCAATTCCAATTCTCCAGGACCTGGTATTTGCGGTCCGGAGGGACATTGATGACCTATGGTTTATATTAGAGTACTTGGACCGATGAGTTGCGCATATTGAATCTATGCTCTCGAATCTCCTCTATTCCTTTCATCCTTTAGACTCAGTCCTCAACGCCCCCGCTTCTCCAGGGGTGGTTCTTGTTCCAGAATTCCAGGGGAAGGATGAGTAGTGCGTGGTTGGAGAAGCACATCTGATCATGGATGAGCATGACACCATGCATGGCACATGAGCAGCAGAAACCGAGGGCTTGCATGCCCACCAGACACCATGACAGTCGGTAGGCGTATAAGTGTATGCATGCATGCTTTCTTTTGACAATTATTAGTAGTTTCTGGAATGGAACGTTTGGTGTAGGCTGTGGGAATTCGGTAATGTCTTTTCTATGTGTCTGTTAGTTGATAGGCCTGGCTTGGGTCATTATAACAATTTTTTTGATATACAGTTTAATATTCAGTCTAAATGCTTGGATAGGCCGAATTGGTTTCTCCATGAGGCGATTCCAGCGAATATGTTTAATTTTCCACACCATATCTAGTCTGTCTATGAGTTTGAGTTGGTTTCCTTTCGAGGCAACTCAACACTCCAACAACTTGAAATCAGGATGATACTATAATTTTTGTTCATGACAGGTAATATATAGATCTTACTTACAAAAAAAAAGTGATATTAGAGCTCTTTCTTGGGCACAAAGTGGGATAATTTTGTTTTTTGCATATTTTTGAAGGAAAAAAGAGGATGGGAGAACTTAGGTTGATTTATGAAAAATTCTATATATAATATTAATAAACCCAAAATAGATCCGAGTTCCTCTCGAAAGATACCCAATTTAAAAAAAATGGCTTCCAAATCAGAGTTCAAGAAGTGGAGTTATCATTGATTTAAAAATAGCATAGATCCATCTTAACTCGAGTTCTATCATGCATTGAAATGAATCAAATCCCTCGAGGTTGCAAAACTTTCCTAAAGTTTTTTTAATTTAAAAAAAAATCGTCTTGAGAGACTTGATCCCCCTCAGTGCATGATATATCGGGAGTGAAGATGGATCTCTCTCTCTCTCTCTCTCTCTCTCTATATATATATATATATATATATATATAAAGTTGATATTTAAATATTTTACTTAACATGGACATTGGAATTTTTTTATTTATTCCCACTTAAAAAAACCGTTATTGATATATTTTTAAATTCCATGTGTCAAATCCATATTAAGAATTCAAGGAATTACACATGTCCCTTATACTGGGAAGTAGAAACCACCTATCTGTGAGAAAAATAATTCTCTCTGTGTGTATTGCTTAGGATGGACATTGAAATTTATTTTATTTATGGTCAACATTGAAATATATTTTTTGTTATTAATAATTGTTTTTTAAACTATGCATGTGAACTCCACGTTGATTGTGAAATGAATTACACATCTCCCTCATACTAGGCTGTAGAAAGTGCCTTTCATCGCAATCCACCTTTTTAAGGGGTTTTTCTGATGACGATCATGTGGTTTGCAGATCATGTATATTTTGGTAGGGTGCACATGTTTTAGTCAAACCAATTCCAGTAGATCCAGTGTGGCCATGAAATTTCATAATTGTGGTCATAATATCCAATCCAAGAAATATTGAAAAAGTTATGATCATTTTACATTAGTCATCTCAAACCCTAACTACATAAAGGAGCTCCATTGAAAAGTAAATGATTTTCTTTAAAACACTAGTTCTATTTTTAGGTTTCATAAGGAAGATGCATTTTACATGGTAATATGATGGTCCTAGTATTGAAAAATATGTAAAATGGATGAAGTCTATAAAAATTCACTATTTTGAATAATAGATCTACACATTAATTTAGAGGATAATGGTCACATCTGGTGGGATGGACTTAACTACGAAGAGATAAAGTTTCAAACGAGGAATATGAGAAACTATACATAGATAGATGGTCTCATGCTAAAAAGAAGGATATTATAATCCAAAGGGGTTTATTTTCATGTGACAACTTCATATTACAAGTTCAAAGATGTATCCAACAAGAGAAAGACATTGTTTCTATTAACCCTAGTCGCAAGCATAATTTCATCAATGTTAATCTGGCAAAAAGATTGCAAGTACCTACAAAACATATTGAAAGCATATAGGTTGAGGGTGAAAATGTTCAATTTTTTAAATATTTGAAGATTACCATGAAAAAATATGTGTTGCATTCAAATTTTCATGCTACAGATACGGGTGATGTGGATATTATTTTGGGATATCCTTGGATGAATTCAATTGGTACATTTAATGTTAATGTGCAAAATAAGTTTTTGAATATTTGGTACATGAAAAAGAAAATTGCATTGCATGATATTTCTCGTACTAAGCAAGAAGGTCCCAAGGGGGCACTTGGAGAAGTATTTGCGTGGAAATTAATTGCAGTATCTAATGACACATTAGATGAAGAGACTGAGGTTGAATTATAAGAAGAGCCTACATAAGAACTTGAAGAAAAGCCCCAAGAAGGGCATAAAAAGGAAGAAGAATCTAAGGAACCACGTGTTGAAGAGTTAAAGAAAGAAGAACCAATAGTTACAGTTGTTGTATATCACCACTCACACCACTCAAAGAAACAATAGTTGTCAAGGAAAGGGAATGAGTGCCAACAAACTTATTATGAATCAGTAGGGAACTAGAAAGGCAATGAGTATGGAGGCATATGGAGAACCAAAAGAAATGCATGGAGATATTAGAGTAGCACAAAAAAGACATGGATCCGAAGGAGAAACCATAATCAAGATTGAGGTCGAAAGATCATAGTTGGACCCCATGTCCACATTTCACTAGGATGGATGGATGCTTGTGCATGGTACCAATTCAGTACATTGCTTAGTCGGTCACATTATATTGCTTCTTCCCATGTTTCTGGGACGAAAGATGCAAAGGGGGATGAAATGTAATGTACCTTGGGAGGATAATATGGGATACCTAGGGAGATACCCAAGAGGATAATGAATGTAATGTGACCATAATCATAGAATAGTCCTAATGGGTAGTTGATGCGTAATAAATAGGCCCATTATCTCGTTAAGAGGAAATGAATATAATAATAAGGGGTAGTTGTCCTTGACACCTAAGAATACTCATGAGAAAGTACGAATACACATGAGTATCATTATATTGGAGATATGTGTTGGATGTATTGTTTCATAGAAAACATGACTTGTGGAGTGATTCCTTTCATAAGGAGTATTTGATGGTGTTACACTACCTTAAGGGTTCTTCTCTATGTTCATGTGCTCTTTATGATATAAATGTTTGGTATTTTATGAAGACAAGAGTTTAATTCTCAAGATTAATGGTTGATATTTCATATCTTTGATCTTTGACCTACTAAGGTTGACTACATCCCTTGGCTCTTTATTTTAAGCAATTAGGAAATTGGGGGGCTTCTAATGTCATTAAGCAAGAGTTGGAATTATCTATGTAGAGTAAGCCATTAAGCATGACCCGTGTCTCATGAACATTAGTAAACATGAAACAATTTCTCATAATATTGAATATTTTACTCAACACTCTTTTTTCCAAATCTAGAGGAATCAATGATTGGTTGAGGGACGAGACCCAAGTTCAAATCCAGTTGGCTACCACTATAACCCCTAAGATGGTGCCAACAAGCCACGAGCTAGCATTTACCATGTAACTTATGAGTTGGCAAGGGTCCAAGATGTCTAGAGAAATATCCACTAGGGGGTCCAACTCATGGGGATGCCTACCCTTTTATCCTCATCATAATGGGACAAAGTATCATTGGAGGTTTGAACCCGGGTGGAAAAAGGGCAAACCTACTTCCCAACCATCAAATCAAACCACCTCAACCCACAATTAATGCTCATTACACAAAATTATCATAATATACTTAAATCCCAAAA
The DNA here is from genome assembly GCA_009831015.1 of Picea engelmannii. Classification (NCBI taxonomy): domain Eukaryota; kingdom Viridiplantae; phylum Streptophyta; class Pinopsida; order Pinales; family Pinaceae; genus Picea; species Picea engelmannii. The sequence continues at coordinate 163,259 of ML785229.1, read as the reverse complement.
ATCAATAAAAGAAAATATTTTTTTTCAAGTTAAGCACCATGGTGAGCATTGATGGCTATGAGAGGTGTCGAGGGTAAACCACTTATCCCCCTACTTAGAACATATCCATTTAGAACATAACAAAAACCCAATTTTTTGGTTACTAATGTGTTGGTTAAATATTGATATCTATAGCCATAAAGTTTGGAATTTTAGATCGAGACAATGGTGGAGGATTACTTTATTTTTATTTATTAATTTTTTTGGGGCAGCGAACCGACTTGTTCCACCAAGTTTCCTTATCGATATTTATTTATCTACTAGAATCGAGGCCGGAATTAAGGTCACTAATGTGGGATAGGACGTTAGCATAGGCTATATAATCACCTCCATGAGGGCCAATTAAGGATGTCTTGGGCGAGATTCCATTTCCAGGTATTAAATCTCTGGTGAACCACGTGAGTCTGCCCTAAAGTTTAATATCAAAACCCTAGTCATCCAAACCTTCATCGAACACGGCCTATAATCTGCAATTCCTTCGATTCTCTGGTGCCTTTCTTCATATACCGCTTGATAGATTTTGTAAAACAAAGAAAAAATGAAGCCCGGTTTTCAGAATGACGACCTAAGACATCGGGCTGCCGAAGCGGTGAAGGAACCCAAACCTAAACGTCGGCGCTCATTCAAACCTAAAAATAGACGTCAGGGAACCCTAGACGGAGGGATCTTGCAAATTCCAGATAACCAGAAGATGCACAGCCTGTCTCCTTTATACAAAACAGAAATCAATCGGTTTCCACCAGCAGCTGCTCCTCACAATGCAACTTCCTTCCCCACTGGAAATCCGCCTGAAAATCACGTGGACAATGATGATCCGGACGGCTCTATACTCCTTGAGCTTGAACAACGAAATTCCACGTTAAAAGCGCAGATTTCTGCAATGGAGAAACGACTTGCAGACCTACTCCACCGTTTAGATCAGGTAGAACGTCGACATAATTACTGTGTTTTGGGGATTGAAGGGGCACATGAGGACGTTTGTTTGGAGGAGAGTATTGGAGATGTAGATGGTTGAGAGTCTGTTTGTAGTGTCACCTTCACAAAATTAACAGGTGAATTTAATTTGAAGTCTTATATTATATTGAATAAATACTTCTTCTGTCTTTTCAGTGATTTACTGTATAAATGGGAGAAGTAATTTGAAAAATTAAGTAAAAATTGAAAATACTTTGGGCCAAAATGTTTATATATATTTTTGTAAGTCTATTGTTTATATTAAGTAAAAATTTAAAATACTTTGGGCCAAAATATCTATACATTTTTGTAGGTCTATATATATATTTTTATTGGTTGGTCTATATACATTTATATATATATTTTGTTGGTTTGTATATATATATATATTTTTGTTGGTTTTAAAATATCTCGTTGTATAATTTTTTTTTGTTGGTTTTAAAATATCATTATTATTGATTTTATTATATACTATTTTTTATTTTAAAATATAATTAGATGTTTCAAAGGGTTTTCATAAATTTGTTATAGTTTGTTGAATAATATCTTAAAAATATTTAAATTGATATTTTTGCACATTAAACAATTATTAGTTTGGTCTTCTTAAAATGTTATAGTTTAAGTGATTGTATTTACATGTATACATGATTGTTTTTTGTTGGATATTTAATTTTTAATAGTTGTATGGGAATATATTGAAAATATTGAAATATTGAATTTTAAAATTAAGAAAAAGTTTTGTAAATTTATAAATATAATGTTTTTTTTTCATAATTTGAAATTGTTTATGTAATTATTTTGTTTTATTTTTTCAAGTTACTTATTTTGTTAGTATTTTTAGTCTATTTTTTATAAAGAGAAATTATAGGAGTTGTAATATTTTAGTTTTTTTTATAAGACATTGAAGTATGTTGTTCCTTTTAAAATATTGTCGGTAAAAAGTAGTGTTGAGATAATGATATTTTCAAAATCCTCCAAGTTGTGTAAGTTGTGTTTAAGGGAAGTTGTTAAAGTATGGGTGTAAACCTAATTTTGAAGTTTAAGTGTGTAAACATTTATTGGGATGGAGTGCCCTTGTTTTAGGGATCAAGATAATGATCATGGGATGCTTGGAGTGTGATGGATAAATCTTAAACATGTTTTATTGGTGTGGCCTTAGCCGTATTCTATACATATTACATGTATAATGCATTATACTTTATGGTATTTTCACATCTTCCTTCTCAATTCCTTGATTTATGGGATGTTTGATGTGTTATGGGTAACCATAAACCTATTTTATTGATATGATTTTAGCTTCATTCTACTTTTTTGAGATCTTCTAATGAAGATGTGTTTTTTTTTTCTCATGGTATTTCTCAACGCCACTATTCCACTTTTTTAAGATTATGGTGAAACTTCTTAATTTTTTTTACTAAATAACCCTATATAAATCTAACATCAATATTCCTTCATGAATGAGGATATGCATGGGTACAACCACATACATATACTCACCCCTCGGAGTGTGGTTGGTGGGGTGAAGATATACATGTGTACATGCACATGATGTAAAAATTAAATTATAATAAACTATTTTTTTGAAAAGTAGAAATATCTATATTAATTATATTAATGATGTGTTACTTCATCTACTTATATATTATTTCTTTGCCATTCAAAAAACATTAATTATATTAAAGTGAGAAATAATATAAGTGTAATATAGGATACTAACATAGATCCATATTAATCGTAGATTTCCTAAGCATAAAAAAAATATTAAAGATGCAAATGGTTAACAATGAGCCGATTATAATCACTCTCAACCCATTTCGTCGGAATTACCTACAAGAAATTGTTAGTTTTTCATTTGAACCGAAGAAAATTCAATTTTATTTGAACTCTTGTATTTAATGGAATATATACGTTTACTTTTTAAATACATGATTTTTACTATGATTAGCTTTTCATTTGAATTGAACAAAATTCAATTTTAATTGAAATCTTGTATTTTATGGAATATATACTTCTATTTTTTTAAATGCATAATTTTTGCTACGTTTTAACTAATATACTTGTTTTTACATTATAGTTTTATAATTTATATAAAAAAATAATTATATAAATAAAATGAGCGATTTTATATATAATTAAAATGTATGTTTATTGTATAAATAAATAAAAAATAACTAGTTCCTTTAATAAAGGAAAAAGAAAAAAAACATATTCATATATACATTTGTTATATATTATTATGGAATGTATAATATCATATATTATATGTTAAAAATGTACCTTAGCTTTGTTATATCACTTTTTGTTTCATATTATATTAACATTTTCACGTGAATTTGTTATATATTATTGTGGGTTGTATAGTATTATTTGAAGTTTCAAAATGTTTTTAGTGAATTAAAATTGTTACATTTATCTTTATGTTTATGTTTAGTGTATAATTTTTTTTGTTACTAATTTGATGTATATAAAAGATTTTTCTTTCAAAATTAAGGAGACTTTATTATTATATTAAAATTACACAAATGTTATGTCTTGAGGCATAATTCTTCACAATAAAGGTTTGTGAAGTTAGGGGTGACTAAAAAAATAGTTATACACATAGTTCTTAAGGCTCTTAAGGTTTCTAAACGATTTAATTGTTTTTTCAGTAATGTTATTGTAGGTAATATTATTTGACCATAATGATTGAGAAACTTGTGATAATAATCCATCAATTTTAATAATCCTCTAAGACTCTTCAAGGTTTTGGGAATTGTCCATTCCATCATAAGTTTAATTTTGTTAGTGTCCACTTTCACACCTTCATCAGATACAATATGACCCAAATATTATAATTCTCAAACCGTAAAGTCATGCTTGGAAGGATTTGCATATGGTTTTTTCTCCTCTAATATTTTTAAGACCATATCAACATGTTTTACATGATCTTCCTAAGATTTTTTGTAGATTAGTGTATCATAAAAAATACTAACGCAGATTTTTCAAGAAGGGTTTGAAAACATAATTCATCAAGCTTTGAAATGAGGAATGTGCATTAGTAAGGGAAAACAACATCACCAAAAAATCATAATGGCATTCATGTGTTCTAAAGGTTGTTTTGGGGATGTATTCTTGCCTCATTATAAATTGATGATATTTATAATGCAGATCCAACTTCGTAAAGAAAAATGCTCCTTGTAATTCATCTAATAGTTCATCAATGATGTGAATAAGAAACTTACCATTAATGGTCATCTTGTTGAGCTCTCTACAATTTGGACACATATTCCATGAACCCTCGTTTTTGTAAATCATCACCACCAGTGGAGATAAATCACTTTGGTTAGGTTGAAGGATGTCAACCTCTAACATTTCTTGAACCATACACTCAATATCCTTGTTTTAAGAATACACACTTCTTGGTTGAAAATGAATAGCATGGTCATGATCTTGAGTAGGTGGACGACCTTTAGGCATCTCTCCAAATACCTTGGAATGATTTTCAATAACTTTTTGGAGATACATGAGAACATAGGGTCTAGATGTTTGAACATCTAGTTGTTACACATTATTTTTGTCACCCCTGTGATCGTTAATGATGTAAACCTATCCTTTGTCTTTAGAAGGATCAATTGCCTTAATCCCTGAAGAAAAATGAAGATATATTTTCTGAGAGAGATGAAATTATACTTTTCCTTTGTCAAAAACCTTAGAAAAAGGGATTGTCACACCTTGCTTAATGTTAAGGGTGCAACGATCTAGGAAAGTCGTAGGTTACACCACAGTGGCCTGCGATGTCATCGCATTTTTCTTAGTGTTAAGGGTGCGACGATTTTCGTACGAAGGAAAAAGAGGAATTTCTCGAAAGTTCTATAATAGAAGCTTCGAGGGTGAGATGGCCTCCGATCAGTTTGGATCTGAGTCGCGTCCTTGATCTCATGGGACCATCCTAACATCCTCACCCTATCATTTTCATCTTATAAAAGGAGAAGAGTTATCATGGGAAATTTAGTTAGTTGGCTATCTTTTGGTGTGAGCTTGAGTAATTGTTGGATTTAGCTTGGAGCTTTGCTTTGTCAAGATAGATTGTTGGTCTTAGAATCCTTGGAGAAGAAGTGTGTGGGAAGCAAGGAACTATTGGAAGGGACCTTACAACATCAAGGCATCGGTTGTATTCTCCTTTTCATATCTCTAATACAAAAATATAGTTTTTTCCCATAAAATTGATCTTATTTTATTGTATGACTCCTTGATCACATACACAGGTTTTGTTGAGTATACGTTGTTTCTTTCACTTCGTTGGTTTGTGTCTATTTACAGGTTCAACATCCCATAAGCCTTGGAACAGAGCGAGGATGACACTAGCGAGGACAAACAACATTTGAAAGGCATGCCATTTATCTCTTGCTAGTTAGTATGCTTGATAATTAAAACTTAGGGAAAGTTTTATATTATGTCTTGTTTTGTTCTATTTTCGGGGTGAAACTAGGGAGATTTGTTTGTGTCCGCACTTACCAATTAGTCTAATAACACTAGTGAGCATAATTATGCAATTACACCATTGTGTCCCTTTTTTAGCAATTTTTTCATGTTGTTAGAGCTTATCACGTTAGAGGGATTCCCTTGGATACCTATGCGTTCAAATTCCTTTCCTTTTGAGGAAAATATCATGAAAATATCTTCAAATTAAAATCCATTTTCCCAATGATTGTAACCATTGTATTCCTAATAAACATCAACACCACCCATTTGGATTGCAATCATTGGACTATTCAATAGATACTCCTCCATAGTGAGCTTAATGCTTTGGAACTTCCCTGAAAAATGTATTGATCTCCATTTGCAATCATTACTTGAAAATATGATGATATATATATAAAGAAATTGAGAAATTTGGTCAATTTTCAATTAATGAAGTTATGGGTACTACTAGAATCAATTAACACTATCACATTTTTATTTTTGATATATCCTTCTATATTGAGTGTTCGAGAAGTGTTTATGCCAGTGAATGCATGAAAATATATGGTTGGGGTAGTCTCTTCCAGTTCTATATCTTATGATGGTTCCAATTCTTGATATTCTTCCTCTTTCACTATATGTGTAGGATAATTTCCTCTCGCCGCACTTATGCCCCTTACTATACATGTTGTCACAATTAAAATATAGTCTCATTAATATTCTTTCATGCATTTGTTGAGTGTTGGAACTTCAATCCCTGATGGTTCATCACACTTATCTTGGAATTAATAGGTTGGGTGGTCAACCTACATCTAGAAACAATTGGTTGGGTGATCAACCATATCTCTACATTAGTCAGTTGAGTAGTCGACAATTTTGTTAATTAGTAAGTCAACTAGTAGTTGAATATAGTCGATCCTTGGATCGACCAATTGAGAAATTGACTATGATTTTGATGCATGGACAGTTAGGTTGATCATCCTTTTCGAGCCGAATAGACAACATGGATTTGATGGAGTCAAATATAACAACCGACGGTTATATGTGGAAAATATCTTCCCGATTACTAGTAAAGTGGTTAGATATTGAAGGTGTAAATAGTAGACCCAATGAGTCATTATCATCAAGGAAATTGGTGAGATCGTGTGGATAAAGATGTATAATATGAATTGTGATGTTCTAATCACAATGCGTTGTGCTTAAGTGTTGTAAAGATGTCTTTAGACACCACCTCTTTTGTATTTGAAATTTTATTCCCTCTTCAATTATCTGTAATATTGTGTTTCTGTTTCATATAAGGTTCCACCCTATTCCCCAACATGGTATCATAGAATATGGCTAGAAATATTTCATGTTATCTACAAACCTTTCTGAGTTGGATCTATTGTGTGATTGAATCTGGACTAGTGGTTTTCCTACTGAAACTTGTTGAAATGGAATGATTTTTTCTAGATATCAAAGATGGCTTTGAATATTGATCATGTTATTCTGAATGGATCAAATTATAAATTATGGGCACTAGAAATGGAAACCATGTTGAAGAGTAAAGGATTGTGGTAGTATACGAAGATTGTGATTCCATATCCAATAGATAGCCAGAAAAATTTCATTATTGACAAAAAGAAGGATGAGGCTGTGGGGGTCATCACGACCTATATCTCGTGGTAGATTCATTTTAACATCAATTTAATTGACTTCCCTCATTAGTTGTGGAAGAAACTGAAGTCGTTGTTCGATGGAGTCGATGAAAGCCACATCATGCAGTTGGAGAAAGAATTGATCTCTCTTGATCCTCACTCTTTTGATAAAATATAGGACTATTTGACGCATGTGAAGGAACTCTAGCTAAAATTGGGTGAATGTGGAAATAATTATTAGAATAAAGACAAACAAATCATTGAGTTGGTCCTGATGAATTTAAGAACAACATTTGACATGTTGATTTCGACTTCCCGCACCAACTAGCAAGCACACAAGGAACATGGTAAGGATTACACCTTTGAAGCTTCATGTAGTCTTTTTACTACTAATTAGCACATATTTCTTGAAGAATTCAAGCTTGGTGGAAAACATCAAGCCCACTTGATCAAGGGAAAGGGAAATTTGAATCACGAGGAAAGAGGATGGTTTGATACCCCTACATAGAGACCTAGATGCCATGAATAGAAACCTAAAGGGAAAACATATGCACCATATCAAAGTCAAAAGAATAATACATCTCAGTATTGTGGAAATACTGGGCATGTGGAGAAGGTATACTACAAGAAGAGAGATGACTTAGAGGAGAAGGTTAAACTCCTTAAAGGAGACATGTTCATTTTTCATAAACCCTCTTATCCCACAATCTGTAGATTGGGCAAAGCCCAAACCAATCAACTGAAGTTTGACAACTACGAGAGTACCTACCCACTCTCACATTAGATAAACACTCCCCTTGCTTTAGTGATGATAAATCACCACAAGGGGGGAATCTCAGTGACCCTAGGGAGGTTGATATGGAAACTGAGAGAATGAAAAATGAATCCTCTACAGGTCAAGTTTGGATATGAATATAGATCTTGGAGAATAGTATTGTGGAGGGAGAATGGTTTCCAAGTGTTGAGTATGTAATGATCCAAATGCTCAAATTATCATAAAATAAATAAGAACATACCATGTACAAAATGTCAATGTGGAGCACAACTCCAAGATATATAAGTTACAAAATAACTCCTTAACGAATAGGATAACCCCCTCCAAATAACCAAATACCATTCATACTTCACAATTCCCTCTCCCAATAATGAATACATGATCTCTTATATATATCTATTCACACTTGCACATGAGGCCCTTTTATTACTAGGCCGACCCTATTACATATGTATTTACACATTACATGTACATTTAGGCCCATATATGCCCCCCCTTGGGGTCATTTCATATACATTTAGCCATATATATTCCTCCCTTGGGTCATAACATAGTACCCTCCTTCAAAAATCTTTGTCCTCAAAGCTTTGCATTTAAAGGCTTCACATGTGATACCAAATGTAATGAATAAAATAACAGAAGTACACACCATATACAAAATGTCAATGTGGAGCACAACTCCAAGATATATAAGTTACACAATAACTTAAAGAATAGGAGAACCCCTGATCCAGGTGGATATCGGGGGCCACCCACCTTTTCCAAATGGCTCAAAACAGTTTTCTGGCCATTTTGGCAATTTACTATTTTTAGCAGGTTTTCACTTCCGGGGCCATTTTGAGGGCCTAAATGAAGTTTTTTCGAGAT